>ML664203.1:2064200-2144861 GCA_007570785.1 Antilocapra americana
TGTGTGTGTGTGTGTGTGTGTGTGTGTGTGTGTGTGTGTGTGTGTGTGTGTACATACAGGTGCACACCAGGGTGTATGTGTGGCTGGGTCTGTAAATGGATCACGAGAAGCTAATTCTGCCTACTTTGACTATCACTTTACATCTTTCCAGGAAGCAAAGCATTGCTTCCTGATAGTGCACTAATATTTAAAGTGATAAAGTAGGGTCCCCAGTCCTCCTCCGTCCTCCTAGATTGCTGTGCTTGAATAGACTTGGTGGTGGAAACAAAGCAGGAGCCACAGATGCATCCACCGCCTTGAGACCTCAGAAGTGAACTGTCTGTGAAAAGCAAGTGCTGGGGAACACCCTGGTGGTCCAGTGGTTAGGACTCCACACTTTCACTGCTGAGGGTGCGGGTTGGATACCTGGTTGGGGAACTAAGATCCCACAAGCCATGCAGCAAGGCCAAAAGAAAAAAAAAAAGAAAGAAAAGAGCAAGGGCTGGCCAGAGGTGAGGCTCCGCTGCCACGTCGTCTTAGGCTTTATTCAATTCGCGCTTTGGTCAGCAATCCATAAAATGTGTGCTGTGAGATGCTAAAAAAGGGGGACAGAAAATTCCAGGTAAAACAAGGTCGACTAAGTTTTAATATGCTGAAGGAGACTGAGAATCTTTGGGAGAAAGATGTAGCTTGTAATATTTTCTAAATCTCCATTGTCCACAAAACCCACCACCCCCATTTTAGCTTTTGATGAACCACTTTTGCAGGATGAACACTCTAAAGAATACACACCAAGGCAGACACGGGTCTATACTCAGGGATGGGAAGACTGGGGCCTGTCTTCATCCATGGAGGTCTCCATGCAATTTCTCAACATCGGCCTAGCCATAGACTTGGCAGACCTCACTCTCTTCTCTTAGGCCAGAGGGGACACTTCTGGTACCAAGTGTGAGTGAGGGACACATCCACCCCACCCCACGTATCTGTGGGATGGGTCAACAGTCAAGTTAGGGTTGGTATATGCCTAAGGGAGTGTGGAAAACAAGGACTATCTTTCACTTACCTGTGGGGAGAAAGAAACGGTAGCCAAAAGTGGCCATTCAAACCGTATCACATTCGCTTGGCTGTTATTAGTGATGGTGAAGCTCATATTATAGCTGGTCCCAATGTGGCAGTCCCCGAACTGGATGTGATTCACCAGAGCAGCTAGGGACAGAAGCAGGGGGCAGTGAGTCCCCCCTCGTCTCCTCTGCAGGCTCGCTTTCCCCCGAGGAGCCAGCACTTGAAAGACACTGTACCTCATCCTCATGCAACCCTACCCTCCTTGGACAGTCATCCTGGAAACACCTGGAGTCTCTTGGAAGCATACTTTCTCTCCTGCGGGAGCATCTACTTACCATCCATCTATCCAACTACCCATCCTGGCCCTCATCTTCATTTGTACAAAGGAAAACACAACCACCCCCTCAACTCCATTTGTTTGCTGAAACAGTACTATTAAGGCTTAGAACTGCCACACAGAATGCAGGAGTCCCCACTGAACTTGAATTACAAATAAATGATGAGTAATTTTTAGTATAAGTAATGTCCGAGGCAAAATTTGGGGACATAAATATACTAAAAGTTATATACGGTTTACCTAAACTTCAAGTTTAATATCTAAAATTCAAATTCAATGGGGACTGCTGTATTCTGATTTTCCAAACTTGGTATCCCTATTAGAAGTAAATGGAATCTGATTTCTGAACTAGGGTTCATGGCTGGCTCCTGCTTGACCCCTAAGAGAGCTGCCACGCTGCAGCTGCAAACAGAGGTAAAAACACCAGATACAGGAGGAGCACTGATTTTAATCCATGCTGTAGCGACTGCCTGATGCCACATTCTGGGACTGGAATTAAGCTCCTAGAAAAACTGTGAGACTGTGTTTATAACTCATTTCACAGCAGTCAGCCAGTCAATCAGGGCTTTAACAAATGATTTTTGATAATAATGATGAAGTACATTTTCTCCTGCCCAATGAATACAGTCAACAAACGCAGCAGCGGTGCTTGACAGACTACAGAGCAGCATGTCTTCAGCTCTAATAAACCCACAGATCACCGAGGGATCTTGTTAAACTGCAAATCCTCCTTCAGTAGGTGCTGGGGTGGGTCTGAAATTCCCATTTCTAGGGACTCCCAGGTGGTGCCAATGCTGTAGATTTGACAGCAGGTTTAGTAGTGAGGCTGCAGGGAACAGTCTAGGGGTAGCACAAACTTACATGTTCTCTAATTCAACCAGCTGGCCATTTCCTTCAGAATGTCTAGGACACAGGAAACAGATCAAACAGACAACACCAACGCAAGCCAGCTCAAAGATACAGACAGGGAAAACTCCAGAGAGACATGTATTCACTTCTTAGCTAATCTGGAATTTAAATTTCACTTATTAACTAACTAAATTGGAACTTGAGCTCAAAGAAAAAGCTCCCTATGGGGCAGACTCTCTTATTTTTTCCTCTCTGGAACTCCAGGCACATGCACACTGATGCTCAACAAATGTTCCTTGAGGGAACACATGGAGGATGCAGCGACTGAGCCAGGCGTGAGGGAGCAAACAGTAACAAGGAGGAGGTGCCATCCTAAACTCCCAGGAAGCTAGCCAATCTGTTATTTAAATTGCATTCTTATTTAAAATGACCCAAGAGGGACTTCCTCGGTGGTCCAATGGTTGAGACTTCGCCTTTCAATGTAGGGATTGAGGGTTTGATACCTGGTCAGGGAACTAAGATCCCACACACCTCGTGGCCAAAAAATAAAACAGAGGCAATATTGTAACAAATTTAATATAGACTTTAAAAACAGTCCACATCAAAAAAAATCTTACAAAATAAAATAATAAAAATGATCCAAGGGCCAACACTTGTCAGCACCTCGTTGCTGCTTCTCTCACCTGCCACCAAGTCTTCCATGGTGCTTTCCTCGATGACCTCAGAGATATCTGAGGCCTCCTGGCCGGAGGAAGCCACCAGCCCGTGGATGTTGTCCAAGGTAATGTCATCCTCATAGCCCTCTCCCACCATGTGGATGACTGTATCCTCGTACTGGTTGTTGATCACTGACAAGTGAAGGATGCCTGCCATTCTCCCAACTTTCTTGGAGTGGAAAACAACATCA
This sequence comes from Antilocapra americana, assembly GCA_007570785.1. NCBI lineage: Eukaryota > Metazoa > Chordata > Mammalia > Artiodactyla > Antilocapridae > Antilocapra > Antilocapra americana. The sequence continues at coordinate 2,067,335 of ML664203.1, forward strand.
AATTCAGCTATTTCTCCAGGAGGAACAACCAGGGAAGCTGTGTGAGCTTTCTTTGCTGCAAAGAGAAGAGAGAGACACGATCTAGAGCTAATTTAAAGGAATCTGTATCTGTAAAGATCTGGACTCAAGGGAAAGCAGCCCTGTGTGGGAAGGAGCCTTGCCTAGAGAGGCCACTGGTGACAAGGCTGAGCAGACATTAGCTCCTAACAAAACAGCTACTGGCACCCATCGCTCTCCAGAAGCTACACTCTCCCTACTTACCTTTTGCATGTGGTTTGTTTTCCTCTGTGAGGTAGATGTAGGAGGTAGAAGGCTTCCCTTTCAGGGAGAAGACTCCTAGTTGGTCCTGCAGGTCAACATGCAGCTGGCAGAAGGAAGACAAGACGGAGCATTAAGCTTACAGGCTGCTCGTGTGTTCTGGACTGAGTGAGAGACACTGTGCTGTTGGGGAAGTACCCCTCTTAACCCCAAATCATTGTGCCTAGGGCTCACTGTTTTGAGTTTCTTAGTAAGAGAGAGATAATAAATATTAGACCTGAAAAGGAGAAACAAAAATTTAGCTTAGCTCTTGCTATTCAAATAAGGAAGCAAGAGGTCCAGAGAGTACGGGGACTTTCTGGAACACCCAGCTATGTAGTGTTAAAATGGGGCTGCCAAGCCCTCTGTTATTGACAAATCAGTTGTAAATTATGCATTAGACTAACAAAATGGGAATGATGGCTTTCCTGGTGGCTCAGATGATAAAGAATCTGCCTGTGATACAGGAGACCCAGGTTCAATCCTGGAGAAGGGAAAGGCTACCCACTCCAGTATTCTTGCCTGGAGAATTCCATGGACATTGGAGCCTGGTGGGCTGCAGTCCATGGGGGTCTCAAAGAGTTGGGCACAACTAAGCGACTAACACAACAACAAAAATAAAATGGAAATGAATATTCATCACTCTAAAAGGACTTGCATGAATGTGAGTTCCTAAAAACCAGTATCTTCTAGATAGGAGTAGGTTATTTTCAAAAGTCCTATAGTTTTTTGTATAATACTTACCCGATTTATCACCTTTTTCATAAAATAGAAACATAAGTGCTGAACCCAAAGTCCCTTCAGATGTTGTATCTCTCACCCCTGATGAAGTTTCTTTCATTTTTTTTCTTTATTGCAAATGCAGTGTTCATTACAGAAAAAAAAAAAAGTGAGAAAATAAAGACACTCAGAACACCCACAGTCCCATTCAATCAGCTTGGTGTATATCACTGCTCACTGCCTTGCGCTGTCATTTCCAGTGAACCATGTATCAGTGTCCTAGTACAGTGCCTGGTTCCCCTCTGCACGTCCCATGTCTTATCCACGTTCACACATGAGGAACATCAAAGAAGTCCTCACGAGTTAGGGATGGCAGAGACCCCAACATCAAAAGTCTCGCTTCTAGAAGACTCTTCCTTTTCACCCCATGCTCACCCTCCAGCAGTACCTTGGCAGGGATGGTACCACTGTTCTTGAGGACAACAGGCAGTGCCTCTGAATGACCAAGCAGAAGCCTCTTAAAGAGAAGTAAGAGGTTTCCATATTGGTTGTAGAGAACTGGCCGCACAACGGTCACCCGAGGGAGGTTCCCCTCTCCAACGATGTCAAACACGAGGCTTCGGTTCTTGGCCAGGTTGCTGCGGGGAACGGGAAGATGGAGGCCTTTCAGCCTAGCAAGGCAGGAAGGACATTCCACAGAGCGCGTGGCCTGCGGCCCTGCTGGAGGAGGGGAGCTGGGGAGCTGGTACCTGGGCAAACCGTCCAAGGTGGCCTCAAAGATGCACTGGTAGGTCTGCATGGTCTGTGGGGTGAAGGACACTGTGGCAAAGGCGTGCGAGCGGCTGGCAACACACATCTTGTTGGGTTCCACTTCGAAGATGTCGGTGATGCGGGCAAAGACCTGGAAAGGGGGAGGGGAGCAGGGACTGGTGTGTATGCCACTGGGTGTTTGCACAGGGCTTGCTGCTCATCTCTCCTGGCCCTGCTGTGACTTCCCTCCTCTAAGCTCTGTGCAGGCATGTCCCCCTACTTGGACAATCCTGCTCCTGGAAGGTGTGGCCTGGGTTCTTGGGGACCCGACCCTAAGCATTAATTGGCTGGACTTGGCCAGACCTGTGGCCTCTGCAATTAGATGAACTAAACCGTGTCTGTGGATAGCAGATCCACCCCACCCCACCCCACCCCCACTTTTCTCTCTCTCTCTCACACACACACACACACACACATACAAACACAAATAAACTTAAGGTGCCAGAGACCCTTGGTGGTTACTAATGTGAAGCTAGGCTAGAAGCCAGATGAGAAAAAGGAGCAAGGGAGACACCATGTGAGAGACATGTGGCCTTTGGCAGGTGATCTCCTGAAAGTTTGATTTCAGATGACAATTCCAGTCAGTCTCCCAGGCCTCTGGCTACAGGCTGTGTTCCATCCTGCGTGTGAGGTCCCGGATTCACTGAAGCAAACCTTGCTATGATGGGGCCATTCTGAGTGGGTTTCTGCTCCTTGCAATTCTAAGAGTGCTAGTTAGAACCACCTCCTGCAGCACTTTACCTGCTCCTTTCTTGGTCAGTGTTTGGGGAAGACTGAGGGTACGACCTCAAAGGGATTTTTTTATTCTCATGGGAGGCAGGTGGGATTCAAGACTGACTATTCCTTCTGCTCTTAAGCTGACAGTATAATTTCTTTGCTCTTTCCAAAGGATAATGTGCAAATTAAGGAAGGATGACAGCATGCATTTGTCTGGAAAAGTGTGGGCCTCAGTGACTGGGCCCCTGAGGCCATGTGAGGGCAGATTCAGCTAGGGGTGCACCCATCACCAAAGGTTAATATGGTGTGACCCCTGAAGCCCGGGCTAGAAGGTGAAGCACATCAGAGCCTACTGATTCATGGAGTGTATGGAACTGCTCAAGAGGTGCTAGGTTTCTCTGTAGTCCATTTCCCCAAAGGGGTGGAAGAAATATAGAGGAACTGGTGCCTGGGTAACTAATTAGTTACATTGAGATTGGAATGATAAGACTTGTTACATACCTTTATTTTTGAGTTACTGTAAAAGGTCTTGTAAGAGCCAGAAATCAAAATTTTGCTTCATGTAAAAAAAGAGAAAAGCAGAGGACAACAACATAATGTCCGCAAATCCCTGTTAAAAACCTATCGTTGTTTAGCAGTCAGGCTTGCTTATTTCTTGTTTTTAGCAATGGAATAGGGAGAAAGCTGCCCTTTCCTGCCCCAAGAAGGCTAGAGAGTGATGACAGTCTCTCAACCCCTGGCCCTCTGCAGTGACGGTCCCCGAGAATGCACACTACTACTGTCAGCTAGGCCAGTCCTCCGGGTCACCTCCCCACCGCTGTTAGCTGTGGGAACTTACTCTCACGAGACTCTGGGGCACAAGTACCACCTGGGCCAAGACTCTACCTTTGGCTAGAGAACTGATGTGGCTGAGAGACACAGCAAGGAAACAGTGTCTCAGTGCAGTCCAACTCAAGAGAGGAAAGGCAGTTTTGGTCTGGCAGAGACCAAGATAGGCACTTATTTTCTACCTGGTATTGACTCAGATGGTAAAGAATTTGCCTGCAATGCAGCAGACCTGGGTTCGATGCCTGGGTCAGGAAAATCCCCTGGAGAAGGGCATGGAAACCCTGTATTCTTGCCTGAAGAATCCCATGGACAGAGGAGCTTGGTGGGCTACTGTCCAGGGGGTCACAAAGGGTCAGACATGACCGAGCAATTTTCACTTCTGCTGCTAAGTGGATGAAGCTTGGTTTTAAACCAAGCTATATATCTTAGGCTCTGGGACCTAGGGGAAGGATTCAGCATTTTTGAGTTTCAATTTTCCTAACTATAAAATGGGGAGAATAATACAAAATCTGATAATACAAACTTCTGAAGGTGAAATGAGATAAACGAACATCAGCACAGTGCTCAGAACACAGCAGGAGCTCAGTAAGTACTCATCTCATCTTACACTTTACAGAGTGACATCCCCCAATCCTCCTTCGCCAGCCCAATGTGCTCCTTGAGCAGCCTTCCAGAGCTGGCACTACTTTGGCTCTGTCCTGCAGACACGGTGAGTGTCTGATGCAGGAGTGCTCCGCTCTGTCATGCGAACCCATTAACCACAAGGTACCCAGAGGAGACATCCACTGGGACAAACGTATGTCCCCTCACATAACTTCCAGGGAAGCTGAGAGCCAGAAAATTCCCACTAGAGATACAGGCTCCACAGCAGGGGTTTCCAAGAGCTCCCCCCTGGGCTTTATGCCAACCGCGGTGGACCAGGACCACGGTGGGCCAGTCCAATCAAGTGGACTGGGGCTGCTTACCTTGTTGGAGATGGGCTTAACCGTGATGTTCACGTCACAGGCAATCTTTCCCACATTGCAGATCTTGAACCGGGCCTTGGCCTGATGGCCCACCAGCACATTGCAGAAGATGAACTTGTTCTCATTCTCCACATACAAGCCCCCGCTCTCTATGGTCTGCAGGAGGCTATACAGGTTGGCGCTGCTACAGAGCTGGTGCTCCTCAAATATCAAGCTGTTGTTGTCAGTCACAAAGGCTGGGGAGTGGAGGGAAGACTGTGAGATGGAGCCTAAGTCCTGGTTTCTACTCTCTGTAATCCCTGACTTGGAGATTTAGACTTCGACAGGACAATCACAGGGGAGAGACAGGGGGATTCACACAAGAGAGTGTGAGGGGTGGGACTAATTCTATCTTCCCTTCCTTTTTGGACTGCTTTTTCTGGTCTCCAGACTCCAACCACTTTCTCCTTCCAACAGAAAGGAGGATGAGATCTGGGGTGAGCTGAGGAAAGGAGGTATTTGGCTCACTTTGGTGCAAGTTTGCAGGCGACCTAGAACCAAAGCAAGAGGAGCCGTCTGTGCCCCAAACTTGCTCTGTCACTGACCATTGTTCTCTCTGCACATCTGCACAGGCCTGGCCACTCGAAGCCAGCGAGATCTCAGATGAGCAGGATTCAGTATTCCTGGGTCACCCTGTGCCACACCCCACCTCACCACGATAACACTGTCCATCTGAGAATCCCAGACTAAACTCAGGCAGACCTGTGCATATGTCCTGTAAGTCTTTAAGGAAAAACCTGGCTGAAGACACCACAGGAAGTTCTAAGGTCCCAAAGGAAGAAGGCCAGCAATGTCTATTAGGTGCCTGCAGGGGGAGGGGTCTGTTACAGAGGAAGGTCTTTTAAGGGGTGCTGCACCACCTGAGCGCTCAGTACCTGGCTGACAGGCTTCAGCCAGCAGGCTGTATGGGATGCCAGCGGGCTGGTCTCTTGGATCTCGGTCAGAGATATCAATTGCTAGGAACTCCTCACACCTTCCCACGGGGTCAGCCACACAATCAACAGTGATGACTTGCGTCCCTCCGGAAGGGATGGTACCAAACCCAGGGTACACGGTGAACATGCCGTGGGTGAAGCGAGCCTGCAGGAGGGGCAGAGGCAGAGTAAGTGGCAGGGTCTGAGCCCTTCCACCAGAGCCATGAGATGGTGTCAAGAGGGACTGGGTGGCGGGGGTGGGAGGCCCTCCCACAAGCTCTCTGTGGGCCCCAGCTGTGCTCCTGGAAGCAGGGAGGGCCTGGGGAGGCAGTCCTTCAGGAACAGGCTCTCTCAGCACTTCTTTCAATACATATTCCTTCTGAACAATCATGGGTAAGCAGGGGTTTAAGGAAACAGACACATTTCCACATAGTACAACACTTACCCAGATGGGAAGGTCCTAGCAGAAGGGCAGGGCTTAAGAGTATCAACCTTTGAGTCAGATAGTCCTGGGTTTGAATCACAGCCTTCAAACCCTCCTGTGTATTAACTGTTGGACCTTGGTCAAGTGACTTCTCTGAATCTTAGTTTATCCAGAAAATGGAGCTGAAGTCTTTACCCTGAGACCGCCAGAGGCGTCAATGAAAGAATGTGCAAGAAGCAGTTAACAAAGCAACGGGCACAGAATCTGCTCAAAACATGGGATGTTATCATGCACTCCTCTGGGTCTTAGGAGCTTCCTTCCTTTTTCTACCCTATTGTAATTGCATTTTAAAGCATTTTATGTTGGTTGCTTTACCATCTTTGTCATATAACTCTAACATTTTGGTTATCTCAGTGATGGCATCTATTGCTTTTCTATTTTCACTTAGTTTGAGATCTTCCAGGTTCTTGATAAGCTGAGTGATTTTCAGAGGAAACCTGGACATTTTGGGTATTATATTATGAGACTTTGGATCCTACTAAACTTCTCTTTGGGTTGGCTTTCTCTGTCCCCTCGGCTGGGGACAGTAGTCCAGATTCCACAGTAGACTTCTTACTGCTGCCAGGCAAGGGTGGGGGTTCCAGTTTCCCACTAGTCTTAGACCAGTATCACCCTCAGCAGGGAAGGGTAATAGTATCTCATTACTGTTCTGCTGATTCCACAGAGTAGGAGGTCCACTGTGGGGAGGGGCCGTCTCCTTAGGGGGACAGGGCTGGAGTCTCCACAGGGTTGGAGTGGAAGTCAAGGCTCCCCAGTTGGTGTCTCTGGGGAGACCCAACGGCAGAGGTGGTGGTGGGTAATGAATGTCTGGCTCTCTGCTGAGTGTTCTTGGACATCACTTTGACCTCAGTACAGCCTGGATTGAGTGGGAAGTCTAGGTTCCCTGTGGGTCTTTTCTTGAACTATGTGGTGTAGGACCACAGATTTCTCTGTCATGTTTGACTGTAATATTACAGCTCTTATTTGAACATTCCTATCTTGCTAGACTACCCTTTTCCTGGTTCTTTGTCTAGTGAGAGCAGGCTTTTAGTCTGCGCTTGTTGATGTTTCTGGATTGCTGGCTCCCTCAGTACCAAATCTAAGAAGCACGAAGTAAAAAGAATTCCCAGGGAACTCATCACTGCGATGTCTATTGGGTCTCAAGAACCTTAGCTGGTGTGATGTTTTTTCCCCTCCATTTCTCAGTCTTCTATGTTTGTTTTATACATAACGTTCACGGCTTTTAGTTATACTTATTTGTAAGAATAGGGAAAAGTCATCTACTTCATATTACCAAAAGTAAATGTCTTCAGATCTCCTTTTATTTAAGCTAATCTGAATGGGGTTGTTTTGTATCAACGAATGAGTCTCTCTTAATTTTATTTCTGGCTGTGTGGTGTCTTCATTGCTTTGTGCGAGCTTTCTCAAGTTGCAGTGAGCAGGGGCTACTCTTAGTTGCAGCGTGCGGCTTTCTCGTTGCAGTGGCTTCTCCTGTTGCAGCGTACAGGCTCTGGGTGCAGGGGTTTTGGTAGCTGCAGCACACAAGCTCAGTAGTTGTGGTGCACAGGCCTAATTGCTCTGTGGCATGTGGAATCTTCCCAGACCAGGGATCGGACCCTTGTCCCCTGCATTGGCTGGGGGATTCTTATCCACTGCACCACCAGGGAAGTCCAACAAAAGATGCTTGATTAAAATACTTACAAAGAGTAGACACTAATTGTAAAGCAATCAGGAACCAATGAAGGCTTTAAAGCAAAGGAAGATATCCAAATTAAAAGTCATAATTCCTTATTTTAATATGAAAGTGATAGTTTCATTATAACTAGTTAATGTTCCTGCCATAGTAGGAATATTCAAAATTCAAATCCTGGTATCCTAGGGAGGTATCTGTTGGAAGAACTAGTTTGCAGGAGGACTTACAGGGTTTCTACTGAACAAAGAAAGGGCGCTCACCTGGCTTGTGACGTTCATGTCTTTCTGAACAGAGTCAGAGAACTTGGTTGCTTTGGAAGGTCCAGCCTTGTAGAAGCTGTCACTTTCCCGGGATCTTGCATGTCTAACATGGGTGGCTCTGATGAAAGAAGTGGGAATACACCCTCAGGGTGGGGTGATCATGAAATACCACCTACCTGCTTGCTTGCAAGGTCCCTTTTTCTTGGAATGGAGGAAAAGCCCTTTCCTTGCCCAGAGGGCATCAGGGAGCATAGTCAGCTTATTTATTAACAGCCAATCTCATTTAACAAGTGTGAGAAAAGTATGCAGAAATTATACATATTAAATATGACTCATAAGGACACTAAAATTACTGCAAGTAAATAATAATTGTAAATGTTTGCCAAAATGGAAGAGGAGATCCACCAAAATATGAAATGATTATAAACAACATAAAGCTGTGTGTCTAATTTAAAACAATTAATTTGAAAGTCAGTCTTAAATGACTATTGAGAAAGTCAGTTCATTAGAAAGTTAAGATGAAGTGTCTGGGAATTGGTAAAAATAGTCCCTAATTTGTCAAAAAAAAGAATATAACAATCAAATCAAAGCCAAAAGCACTCAAAAACACGAACTGTTTTGGTTAGTTGATTGACAACCACTTTGTGAAAATTACAGTTCTTTGTTGGAACAATTATTAAGTTAGTTATGGTGATTAAGTGTCTTCATGGGGACAAGGTAAAGACAGTCCCAGGAAGGTGAAGGCCTCAGCAGGCTTTCTCTAGTCCAAATTTCTAGGGTACTCTTGGCCACCCCTCATCATGAAACACAGCTATTAATATGATTTCTTTGGATTTAGCTTGCTGTTATAATCGTCCCTTGACTTCTACAAAATGACAGGCAGTGACTTACTGGAAAGTAACATAGCATACTAGGAGCACCAAGACAACAGACACAATCCCATGCAGAAGACTTTACATTTGTTCAATTAAAGTGTATTGCATACTGGACAGCAGTAGAAAAGCATGTAAAATTTGGAGTCAGAGATGTAGGTTCAGAACTGAGATTCCCTGGTGATTTTTTTTATAATCTTGGATAAGCCATTCCTAAACCTTAGTAACCTCACCCACGAAGGGGGATTGGGTGGATGAGTTTAGATAAAATATATGAAAGCTCATGGGAGAATAAAGAGCACCAATTAACCAGGGGATGTTTTGAATTAAGTAAATACTTGTCTTACACTTTCTTCTGATGAAGGGGGGTCTCCCCTGTCAGCCTATACAGGGCATACTTGAATTCGATCACTCCTCGATTTTCTATAGTGAAGAAGGCGCTTTTACGAGTGCCATATATCAAAGCCCCGAAGTTGATGATGGAGGAGGGGCTGATGTTGTATTTGGAGAACACCGCAGTCACAGAAAACTTAATTGGGATGCTGGCAATCATTTCACCTCCTTCTGAGATATTAGGCTCAATAATCTAGAAAGGGAAGATGGATTGGGAAGATGTCAGCTACCAGAATAACAGTTGCCAGCATAATTTCTATGGCTGTCTACTCCATTCCTTATTTTCTTCATTGACACGAAGCCACATTCTTTATCCTCTTTATATTATTGCATTGATAATACAAGTAAACGCTAATGTGAAACTTACTGTGTACCAGCTAGGGGTCATCATGCACCAACTCTGCCTCCCATTTTCACTTCCCTCTTTTCTTTTGCACTTGATGACTGAATTCAGTCTCCCTGTCTCTGGTCTAGTCTCTTCCAAAGACCGGGGGCCACATTTCTTCTCTGGAGCTTCAATTTCTGATGACTCTGAACACCTCCCACCTGACCTATCTGTGCCTGTGGAGCCCCAAGCCCTGGTGAATCCTTTCTGGTGGCCACCAAGTCAGCCCTCCCTTTCCCCCTCAGGGCATGGGTCAGACCACGTAAGCTTTGTTTAAGCACCAGCCACCATGTGAGTCATCCCTTCAAGCTCTCTTACCTGACAGCGCAGAACTGGCTGGTGCTCAATTTTCACTTCCTTTTTTGCAAGGAAGAGCACCTGGACATTTGTGGGCTTTTCTGTCGTGGTCAGTGAGCCCTTCTTGGGTTGGACTGTGATCATGGAACTTATATTGGTTGCTGAAATCCCTAAGGAGTCCACAGAAAAGCTGAGTGACAAGAAGAAAGAGTCAGTTTTAGTCATTATCTAGGGAGCTCAAGACACCAGAGATGAGACTCTAGACTGCTAAGTGCCTGCCACTGCCCCAGCCCTGTTTAACCACTATGCCTAGCAGTGTTCACTGTTCTCTGTACTCCGTGACCACTCCTTAGCCAGGACTGACCAGGCCAGGCACTGAGGCTTGAGGCAAAGATAGCCATCTCCAGCCGGTGGTTAAGAGATGTCCTTGCAGGAGAGCTCTGTCTAACAGGAACATTTGATATTGGATAAGGATCAAATCAATTCATTTCTCCCTCTCCCTGCATCTCTGTCTCCCTCCTTGCTCTAAGACTGAATGCAATAGACACAGAGGGAACAGTGATGCAGAAGCTGGGGGATCTAAGGAAGGACAGAAAGGGGAGGGGCAGAAGTCCTGCAACTGAGGTACTCAGAAGCGCAGCCCTGGCCCAATGCAGGTGAGATGAGAGGCCACAGAGAAAAGCTTGGGGACTGGAGTTGGAGCAAGAAACCTAAGCTGAGGCAAGATGCGTGGAGTCGCCATAGGGACCCACATGTCATCCCCATGCTCAGTCCAGGCCCTTCACTGCAGCGTGCGTGCTGCCTGAGCTGCCTCACCTCCCTGCACATCCTTTCAGTGAACCCTGATCACCTGCTCCAACTCGAGGGAGACTGTTCCACTCAGCCTAAAAGAGCAGGAGTAACACTCATCATAATCTATAAAATAAAACTCACAACGGGCAAGGTTCCATTTAGTGCTAATTCCAAAGTGACTGTGGCTTTCTTCTAGGTTTGTTCAGCATTTATTTATAAACTTATTTCATTTTCTAGTTCTAAGAAACAGCAGTATTGAGGTGGGACCTCTCTAGTTTCAGCATTCTTTAACTGAGATGAAATACTCATGAATACAAGGAGTTCCTATTAAGTCTGTGTGGTAGGGGAAGTCCCTTTATCAACTTCAAATTCTTCTGGGAGAAGGACGACCTTCCATAACACCAACCAGATGTGGGTGCTGGCGCTGCCTGAGGACCTCCTCCCTCCCTGCCCTTCCTTATTTAGGTTTGTATTTTTAATCTCAAGATGAGCACAAGCTGGAGCTCTCTTCCACCAGGCTGTCATTTGGAATCTATAATACAATAGTTCTTAACATTAAGAAAGAAAAATGGACAATCCCTTCTTAACGTGAAATCTTACGTAGACCTTCAGCTTATGAAACAGAGAGGAGCTGGAAGGCAGGCAGGATGGCTTGAGAGCAGGGCCCCCATCTCCAGTCTCTCTCTCAATCCCTAAGACCTACCCCAACCCCAGTATCTCCTCCTCCAACCTCCCGCCAGGCTCTTCCCCACCCCCAGACCCCTGTGGCTCAACCTGCAGAGCAGCTGGGACTCCATTCATTTGAAGCTAAGACAGGCTAACAGCAGAGATGGTTCTCAGGGTTTCTTTGATAGACTTTTAAAAACACTCTCTCAGGCAACACTCCTCTCACCATGAGAAGATGTGAATGACCGTATGCTCGATAATCTTTAGGTTACCTGAACATGATCTCATATTTCCCACGGTTCTTCAGCTGCAGAGGCTGCTTCACTTCCTCCATGACCTTCACAATCCCCAAATCAAGGCCTCCTTCAGCTCCTGAAGAAGGCGGGGGCCAGGGTGGGAAGAGGTGAGTGAGCATGGGAGCAAGAAGCAAGGGAACCTCCTATTAAAGTTCACATGTAAAATCGATGGTGACAATTTCAGAGAATCTGTTTTTTGAAAACATTGTGGCTAGAAAACGTTCTTGGAATTGAGTCTTAGCAAACAAACAGACACATCCTCTGTACTCAGTTCGACTGGGTGGCTCCCTCTAGCTTCCACCTTAGGACTGCTATTCTTCCTTTCATGTCTCTCATTAGCTAAAACTTCATGTTCAAAAAAAATCTTTTGAATCATGTGTATAATGTACAGAGTTGGGACATAATTCATAAATTCATATTGTTATACTTTGTATTACATCATAATCATTTCCCCATGTAACTAAAATCTCCCCATGTGGTATTAATGGCTGTACAATATACTATGATATGGCTATTTCATAATTTACAATATTATTCCTACAGTAATAATATTCCACTACAGATAGACACTTAGGGTATGCCTAATCTTTCATTAATATAAATAATGCTGCAATAAATAATGCTGTATGTAAGACCAATGACATCAACGCAAACATGTAGCTCTAGCATTCTATGAGTCGTGCTGAGTAGGAGACCTAGCAGAGATAGGAGGGCCCTAACCTGGGAGTTGGGGCAGTGTGGTAGGCAGAATAAGGCCTGGAACCTCCCCCATCAAAGATGCCCATGTCCTACTGCCCAGAACCTGTAAATATGCTGGTTTACGTGGCAAAGGGGGTATTAAGGTATTAGATGGAATCAAGATTGACACTCACCTGTCTTTAAAATAAGGGAGAATTTCCTGGAGTATCTGGGGGGACTCCAAGTAATCACAATGGTTCATAAAGGTAGAAGAGAGAGACGGAAGGGGGAAAACCAGAGAGGTGGCAGTGTGAGAAAGACTGGACCCAACATTGCTGGCTTTGAAGAGGGAGGAAGGGGACCATGAGCTGAGGGTTGTATGTGGCTCCCAGAAGGTGGAAAAAGCAAGGAAATGGGTTCTCCCCCAAAGGGACAGTAGGCCTGCAACACTCTGGTTTTAGCTGAGGGAGAGCCATTCTGGACTGCTGACCTACAGAACTGTAAGATAATAGATCTGTATTGTTTTAAGCCATAAAGTTCATGGTAATTTGTTAGGGTGGTGAAAGAAAAGCAACATAGGCAGGCAGATAAGAACTCACTCGCAGATGACTGCTCAGAAAAGAACTCTTCAAACTTTATATTCTGACCACCCCATTCATTGTTGTCTCCAGTTGGAGAGATTAATATTTGTAGTAACACTGCTAACATTACTTGAATTTGTCTGCTCACTCTTTACCTCAATTCCACCTTTCTCTCCAATAATCACTGGTCTCTCTCTACACAGGAAATACACTGCCCTAAAAGACGTGACCTCTAGACACCCTTTCTTTGGAGGGGTCAACAGACCTTTGGGGAAGGTGATGTCTAAGGCAACGTCATAGGACTCGGCAAAGATGAGGATGTTTTCAATCTGAACGACACCCACAAGGTTGTCTGCGTCTAAAACCTGTCAGGGTGAGAGACATTCTTTAGTAAGGGCAAGACGCGCAGGGTTCTTGGGAGTCTGAAACTAAAGAACCTGCAGGAGGGGGTCATGTAGAAGGGGCTAGGGTAAGAAACATTTTTGCACTGTATTTAGTTTTTGTTTACTGAGCATTTGTGTAGGCTGAGTGCTCTTTGTAACATCCTTTAGGGGAGGGCTGGTGTAGGCAATCAATAAAAGGATGAGGAAGAGGGACTACGTTTTCCATCTTGTCTACTCACTGGGTTTCAATAATCTGTATCACTGGCACTGCCGTACTGAAGTTTGGGCTGTTAGCACACACAGTAGTAGAGTCTTTGAACTATTAGGTCAAAAAAAAACCTGAAGAGCATTTTTCTGACAGTTGAAGTGAAAATCTTTTATATTCTAAACTGCTTTAACTCATTTTATAAATCTGAACGGCTTTGTTCTTTATTTCTGATTAAACCTATGATAAAAGTGCTAGATTTTTCGTATAAAATGAGTGCTTAATGTCTCCCTTTTGGAAATTTCAGATTTAAAAAAATGAACGTCATTACTATTAAAGCTGGAAAAGTTAAAAAAAATAAATAAAAGCAAGACTCCTAGCTTCCAGTTGATTTCTGTCCCCTCTGTTGTCATCGCTGATGGTGGTTCCTCCCTCATTGTCCTGAGGAACATCTGAACTGGTGTCATTCTTTAGCTGGATCTGATTGTTGACTCTTGAGACTGACGACGGGGCAGTAAAGGGTCTGTGTTTCATGGGGAAAAGCCACTGGTCAGTGAGTGTGGCTCTTTGCATCTGCCTGGAGACCACCTGCCTCTCTGCTGAAGCCCCAAGCTGGAAAGCTACACGGCCAGCTCCCCACAGCTGGTGTCTTATTACGGCGCCAGGGGGGAGGCCTGTAGCTGTCACCACTAAAACTCAAGTTTTAATTCAGAGCTTCCATCTTTCCTTTCATCAAGCATTCTGCCAATGTTTCACAGAACAAGTTGGATAGATTGACTTTACCTTCTTTTTTGTGACGCTCAGCCTCTGACAGAGATGACAAGAATGGCTGGCAGCAGGAGGGGAAGGTAAGACAAAGAACTTGGGTTGTCAGATCCAGAATTTATATAGTTCTTCTCTACTGATAGAGACCAAGTGCCCAGAGCATCCTATTTCCTTTGCTACTCTACTGGATGGCAGGGGAAGGGCGGGATTAAATTTTGTAATTGGGGAAAATAAGGACAATTTTAGAGGTATAGAAATCAAATAATGTTCACCAGAGTGCTTTTCAGAGTGACCAAAAAGCAAGGCATTTCCTTGTGTGGATGTTGAGGGAACATAACCTGGGAAGAGAGGCAGAGCAGGACGTTGTGGGTTGTGGGTTGTCAAACACAGATTAGATGGGAGCACGTAACATGGAGAATTGCCTTGGTGTGTCTGTGAGTTGGCAGTGTGGGTGTCAGCGAACCCACTGTGTACACATTTTGGTGACCATGTCTGAAGACATATGAAGCCTCACCTCCAACCGGATTGCCTTCTTGACGCTGACAGGTTTGGAGGGCTGGAAGTGCACCTGAAGGCTATAGTCAGACTTGGGGGCTATGATCCCCTGCATGGTGGACACAGTGAAGTCTTCGCCCAGGTGCTCCAGGCTGGTGATCCTCCAGGCCAGGGGCAGGAGTGTGATGTTGCGGAGAAGAACTGCCTTGGAGTCTTTTCTGCAGAGACCAAAGGAAATTCTGTCATTTTCAAACAATTTTGATTTATTATGGCAGGTCAGGAAAAGCACTTCTGGTTATTTCAATTCATACCAGTTTATTACTATTTACTGCAGGGAGCGGGGCCTACCTGTAATGATCAGGGAATGCAGGATACAGGAATCAATATACTCACCCAGCTGCCTTGGAAATAAACATTCTCTATTTAGAATAACGCAATTCCCATGAATGATTATGTGAGTTCTAGGTCTGGTCTAGTGTTTTCTGCTTGTCCTCTAAGTTTCTAGAGCCAAGATTCTTAACCTTTTAGGGTAATGGACTGAAAATCTGAAAAAAGCGAGCCCTTCTGAAAAAAACACAAACATGCACACACTTTTGGCAGATGATCTTAGAGAAGTCCTTAAACAGCCCGCAGTCCATTCACTGAACCCAAGTTGACAACCTGTGAACTCAGAGGGTCACCACCCATCCCGATTTGCACAGGACCCAAAGTCTCCCGGGATGGAGGACTTTCAACACTAAAACCAGGCAGGTCCCAAGCAGATCAGGATGAGTTGGTCACTTTAGAACCAAATGTTCTTTAAATTTCATTCCAGTCCTGGAATCATCTAGAACTCTGACCTGTGCAGCAAGAGCCGGTCAAAATGCAATTGTCTGGGATCCAGCTCCAGCTCTGGGCGGACACCCTGGCAGCTTAACTTGAAGACAGCTGGCTCGGGGTTCTCCTTGACGCAGCAGACAATGCTGTCCTCAAAGACACCGACTGCAGTAGGGTAGGCCCACACATTCAGCGTCTAACAGGGGAGCCGAAACAAAGAACACTTACATCCAGGGTGCCGAGGCCTCAAACTTCAAAGGGAAGCCTTGCCCTCGTAGACTTGTTTCCACATGACTGTACCTGCTTCTCATTGGGTTTCAGAATCATGTTGACAGGCTCCAGGAAGTAGGTGTTTGCTTTGATGTCATTCTGAAAACAGAAGAACACCTCCACAACCATTGGGGAGCTGTTCAGGATTGTCAGTGTCTCCATGTTGCCTGGGAACAAGGAGGACTTGTACCTAGGAGTGAACAAAAATTAGGGGTGTGGATGTGAGGACTGGCTTGAGAATGCAGGTGGAAAAGCAGACTGTGAGGTGCAAGGCGCTTTCAAAGGATAAAGTGACTACACAGAGGCAGTGGCATGAAGGCTATGAGCACAAACCTTATGGTGAAGACTCCCCCACAAACCCACCCCAAACCTTGGTCTCATCTTTAAGATGGGATGACAAAACCTCTTAGCATTTCAAGTATCAGATGAAATAGAGAATCTAATGCTCCGAGGACAGCTGCAGATAACAAATGCCCAATAAATGGCAGTTGTTACTACGGCCAAGATTTCCAACTAAGAAATCTGCAGCTCTATCCTTATGCTTCCAAGAGAGATGATCGTTTGAGTAACCTGTTATTTCATATCTTAGAGAAGACCTCATTTACTACCTTCTCCTACACTCGCACAGAATGCTGCTGTTTTGACATGGGTGCATTTGACACTGCTCACTGTTCAAGGCTGTTTCTGTTCCCTAGTACTTTAGGGAGAGACCCACCAAGTGGAGCACTGTAAGCATTGGAAACTGCCCAGTTAATGGTACCAAACAGAAAAGCAAACAGAGAAGGCACAGGGAACACCAACGGACACACACATCGCTGGAGGTTATAGCACAGGTCAGGAATGCATGGCACCACTGTGCCCACAAACAGTCTGAAGAGCTCTCTGGACAGTCTACAATGGAGGAAGGAAGGAGAAGGCATGGTAGAGATTAAATCAGACTCCGAGAGACAGAGCTTTCTCTGCGTAACTGCCAGAGAGGTGGTGGCCTTCACATCTCACTGTTAATTATCACCACCAAGCCCTTTGCTAAGAGTTACACGTGTACTCTCTAGTTCAGTCTTTCCAAAACTGTGCAGTAGGTGCTATTATTTTGCAGATGAGGACATTGAGGCTCAGCCAGATTTAAAAGATAAATGATACTCATTTAGGGACCACTGTAATTGCCCTCCTGGATCACTGCTGCCTAATCTCATACCCTGGTTAATTCCAATGCTGCTCTAAACACAGGCCTCTCTGAACTGGCCATCATTGCCCTGAATCCCATCTCCGGCTGCTGATGGATATACATCACGTCCATCAACCTGACTCCCACCCCTTCTCTTGTCTAAGCCTTTCTACTGGGTCTTAAGGATCCTCTCCATCAAGTCAACTCTCCTCAACTTCATTTTCTAGTCCAATATCTTAGGAAATAAACAGGAGGTTATGAAGGGAATGGAGAACTAACTTGGCTCATTAGATTCACCAAGTAAGCATAGAAATAATCATTTGCCACTTATGACAATAAATGCTAGATGGAATTAAGACATGGTTGAGATCTTGGTTCTGTTTTTGGTCTCACCTTCCTGTCTATATAATAAGCAACTTATATATGACTAAAAAAACCCTTGTATCACTAAATATTGATGACCACTGACCTTAGCTGGGCCCCCAGTTCTGCCAGATGAGCTATTTCTCTAATAGTCTGCCTCTCCTACTTTGCACAAAACCTGTTTGATACCTTCTCCATTTTCCCAACATTTTAAACGTCCTTCCACTTGCCTCACTGTTAGGGATGACCTCACATCATTCACTATGAAGAAAGTGGTTGCATGGGAATCTCCTCACCGTTCCAGCCAAACCCGTGACCGTACCTGCACCTGAAGCCATCTCACCTTCCTCTGATGTGATGACGGTCCCTCTTCCTGGCAAAGCCAGCATCTCCACCTCTTGTGATGCTTCAGGGAGCTGTACCATTCACCACCCTGACTTTCTCTGGAAGCTCTAGCTTCTTCCTCCCTACTCCCCCCCTTGACATCTAAAGATCCTAAGAACAACAGTGTATGAACTGCCTTCCCCGCACTCCAGGTCTCCCTCCTGTCCTCGGCTGCCTCCATCTCCCTTTACAGTCAAGCCTTTCCAAAGAACCACCTCCACACTCTGTCTCTGTTCTCTCACCTCCCACTCACTCCTTAACTCACTTTACTTGGGTTTCATCCTCAGAAACCCCCTGAGAGGGTCCTATGATTTCTGTGTTGTTAAGCCCCACGGACATTGATGCCGTCACCTTTCCACCCTCCCTGCCACAGTCAACATGCGTGACCACGCCCTCTTCTCATGGCTCCAGGACACCATGCTCTCCCTGTTTCCACCAGTAACCCCTGCCCTCTTATCTCTTGTGAGTGGAGGAATTCTTTAGGGCTTCATCCATGGTCCTTCTCGCCTTACTGTGTACTCTCTCATTTAGGTGATCTTATCACACCCATGGCATTTTTTTGTCTTGAAACAGACTCTCCTCTGAGAACCAAAACCGTATAGACTATGCCCCATGGCTTCTAGCTGTATCTCTCGAGCATCTCAAACTGAACACATCCCCAAGTAAACTCTATATTCTACCCTTCCCCTACCCAAATCAGGTCTTCCTCCAGGCCACCCCATCTGGGAAAACAGCATCCTCAATCACTTGAGAGCTTAGCAGAAACCTGGGGCACAAGAACCCACTTCTCCTGATCTGTGGTTCAGGGCTACCTGAGGCAATGTCAGTAAGAGCTGGATCTACTATTAATACATAGGAGCCCTGGCTTGTACTCTTCATGGGTCCAACCCAGGGGTCTGAAATCTGCTTCGAATTAATGGAACACTTACTTATCTCTTGATTTCCCACAAAGCAGTGGTCCGAAGTAAAACCTCTCCATGCTCACAACATACTTCTTAAAGATGACCTCATTTGCCTTCATGTCTATCTTCCGCCGAGGGAATACCACTCTGACCACAGAAGAGGAAGAGGAGAGAAGTGTCTGAATGCCTCCACATGATATATACATGAACCCAACATTTCCTGTTCAGCAAAGGGTCCAGGAGTCTGGAGACAGAACAACTCTTAATTTGAGAACATTTCTGGAATGATTCTTAATTTGAGGACATTTACGGAACCAACCCTGACAGTACAGTTTGAACCTGAGAAAAAATATTCCCAGTAGTGTCTTTCATAATGAGGCTGATGATGAAACTGAGCTGGACTTCCTGTTCTAGTGTGCCTAGCTAGAAAAAATCCTGAGAAACCCTAAAGAAATTTAGTTTTGGTGGATCTTAACCAGCTTCTGAGTTCCCTGTCCAATGTGGCCTCTTGGTGAGAATTGCAAAAAACTCCTCTCGGTGTACAGGCTATAAAAAGTCCCCTGGCTTGCTCAAGCCAGGGGCCTTTATGTGGTGCATAAGGGGCTCAGTGTTTGGTACTCAGGAAAAAAATCTGCCTGTGGAGATACACACAAATACTGAGGTTATAGGATAAAAGTCCTATAGCAAATACAAAATCTGTTTACATTTGCTTAATAGTTAAATAAACAAACTAGCTTGCCACAGGAAGATATCTCCCTGCCCTTCACATCTGCTAGCATTCTATTTTAGCCACATGGTACCATGTCATTTCTGTGACTCAGTCAATGCCATGGCTTTGGAGCCCAGTACAAGAGGGCCTGGGATGCTGCCCTGGTTCCACATTTCTATTAAGACACACCTTGTTCAAAGTCCCATGGGGGAAAACAAAAATGTATCTGCCAATCTTTTCTTTTAGAACAAAATAACACTTACTTTGGGTCTTGGCAAATGTATGGGTAAGTGCAGACACCTCGGCAGTAAAGCTGGTACTGGCGGTGAGTTCCAAGGATCTCAAAGTTAAATGTTTGGTCAAAGATCCCAAGATCGTTGGAAGAGAAGTGCACACGCAGCGTCACCTCACCGTTGGCAGGCACGATCCACCGGAAATGATTCAGCCTGAAAATGACCACACAGGCTTTTACTGTGAGGATGCTTCCTTCGGCCAAGAGAAGACAGGACTGGTACCTGGAAGAAGTCCTGTCCTGCTGCGGTTAGGCATGGCGGTCCTTGACCACCATGGAGGTCCTTGTCAGGACAACCTGTTTCCCATCTGAGGCTGTGGCAGCCACACCCTCATTTGGAGTTTCGGCCTTCCCCTCCCTGGGTGGCCCCAAGGCCCACCTGGTGAATTTCTCCTGGGAATACTGCCCAGATAAGTTGTTTTGCTCTACGTCCGACAGTGGAGCAACGGTTCCGGAAGTTCCTGCAGGAAGGCCCTTCCTGTTGAAGGCCATTCGACGCTTCTCCTTCTGAGTCTCACGTGGCTGATCCGTTTTTTCTTTCTCTTTTTCTTTTGTTTTCTGTTTGCTCCCTTTAGATGAGGTGATTTGCTCCTCCTGGGTCTTAAGTGAAAATGAGCACAGGGTCTTAAACTTTCATCCTACGGCCACAGAAATGCTCATGACATTGCCTGCGGTTTGGGGTGACCTCGCTGTCTGCAGTCTGGGGTGACCTCACCAGGTTCAAGATGCTGGCAACTGCTGAAAATGGCAGGGCCCAGACTATGACACTAGTGTAGGAGAGAAGTGTGTGGGAGGAGTCTAGGGCTTTCCCTGGTACCCCAAACCCTGAAAGGAGGCCAAAACTCCAGAGAAAGCTTGAAGCTGGTCCAGAGTGTGTTCCCATACTGCATTTTGTTGAGCTTCTTTAGTATTTTTTTCATCTAGATTCCTCATTCCCTCCCAATCACACTGATTTTTTTCATAGACCAAATCTGTATCATGACAGAATATTCCATAGTCTGCAAATCTTTTGACTGTTCTCAGAGTGTCACTTAAAACCTATTTATTTCCTGTATTTCATGGAAGCTGAAAAAAAGATTTAAATACTTGATTAGATTCAGAGGATGCTGTGCACATCATACTCCATCACAGTGGGAGACAAATGATGTCAGGCTGACTCACGATTACAGACGCAAAGGGTGGCTGTGTGGCTGCAGTGGCGCTCGTAGATCTTGACCATGGCAAAGCAGACTGCCCTCTCGGCAGCCAGCCAGCTGCCCACGGGACGATGCTCTGGCTCAGAGGGAGTGTCCTGTTTTCCAACAAACCACCACTCTAGGAATCTCCTGGCACTCCTTAATCAAGTACGTCATTGGGGATATCAGAATGGTGCCTTTCTAATTCTACCATTCTTTCTATAATTTCAGCTGTTATTCTCCTAGAAAGAAGAGCTTTCCTTCATATACTGGAGATGAGCTTGAGTTCTCCTAAAACCATAAGTTAAAGAAAGCTAAACTCTTTCCCCTTAAGGTTCAATTTTCAGAAAAGAGGTTGGTGTAACAGTCACCTCTGATGGTGGCAATATTTTCTTTTTTACCTTTTTACTGGACTCTGCCCAAGTAACGCCTGCCCACCAGTGCTGAGACCTGATGCTGATTTTCTATTTACTTACCAAACTGAAGTCTGGGGCTCTCTGTTACCTAATTGAGGTATAAGCAGGGCCTATAGATAACTTTATTTGCTGCTGATTTTGCTTTTTGCTAACATGAATGGTTTGTAGGAAGAAGGCTAGGAGGCGATTCAAATTTTGGCCCCCATACTACTCTTTGGCCACCTGACGTGAAGAATCAACTCATTGGAAAAGACCCTGAGGCTGGGAAAGGTTGAAGGTGGGAAGAGAAGAGGATGAGAGGATGCGATGGTCAGATAGCATCACCAATGCTATGGACATGAGTTTGAGTAGGCTCCAGGACTTGGTGATGGACAGGCAAGCCTGGCGTGCTGCAGTCCATGGGGTCACAAAGAGTCGGACATGACTGAGCGACTGAACTGAACTACTCCTCTGGGAATAAAAAGCCCCTCTGTAATTTTTAACATCCATGCATTCTTCATATTACTAGTCAAATCTATTTTTCCTTTTTGATTTATTCCATTAACTGTATATGTAAAAATAAATTTTCTACTTTTACATGATTTCATTTTGATCACTTATCCTTTTAATCTAGGTGGAATTACTTATACTGCTCTGTATCAGGTAAGGAGATAAAAAGCAACTTTATCCAAAATATCCAATCTTCCCCATATAATTTCTTAATAGTCTTTTCTTTCTCTAATGGTATCTGTTGATTCTTATCTTCTTCTGCACCGTGTGAATTACCTTAGCTTCATAATACATTCTGCTACCTTTTTAAAAGAGCTAGTTTCGCAATTTTTTTTTTTTTTTTTTTTGCAAATGAGCTTTGGAGCAAATCAACAAGTGCTAGTCTCTTCTTGGGGGCATAGGAAGATTCAGACCCAGGGAAGGTGCAGCCTAGGTGGAGTCCCAAGCGAGCGGAGGCAAACACCCCAGTAAGCTTGATGTCAACCCGGGCTCAATTTTTGGCCATGTGGGGGGCCCATGTGAAGTCTCGTTAAGGTCAGGAGGATAAGCTTCTCCCTTTACCTTCGAGGAGCCTGGGGTGGTTGAAAACTCTGTTTCTGCTTCCACTTCTCTTTTCTCCTTCATCAGGGAGAGCTCTTCAGAGGGTGGAGTTATAAAGACGAAATGCTTCAGGATTTCTGTCGTGGCCAAAGGCTGCCGCTTCACAGGGTAGGAGATGATTGAGAACAAAGCAGGTGGTGGGACAGGTGGTCCAGAGGAACCCAGGCCCAAGAGGTCTAGGATCTACAGGAAAATATCAAGATTAACTTCCAGTCTAACCACCTCCCTGAAAGAGCACAGGATGGTCAGACCCTCCCTTCTTTCTCTCAACTTTTTCAGGAGACACCCTGCGATAGGCATGTATCAAGGATGGAGTGACAGCTCTGCAGGTCTTTCCAGACCCCACACCTCCAGACCCAGCTGGGGCTCTTGCTATGGGCTTCAGGCTCCCTCTCTTATCATGACCTTTGTCACTTTTATTATGATTGCTTGATGGTCTATCTCTGCAACTGGACTGTAAAGTTCATTAGGATTGGAACGAGGGTGATACAGCACATGGCCTCGCACACAGCGGGGACTCAAACCTCTGTTTAAAGAGACCATCTCTTAATATTCTGATGTCTATAGCATAGAGCTGTTTCATTTATTTTCAGATCCCCTGTTAATATTTCTTCTACCTTTAAGTGTTCTTTCCTTTCAAAGGTGAAAGAGAGTTAGGGCTAGAGCAGGTCAGATACAGCAAAGGAAAAAAAAATGCATCAAAGTTCTGGGAGTGGGGTGAAAGGTGGGAATGAAGAGAGAAGTTTAAAAAGAAACTTGAGAGAGTCAACTTATTCCTGTAGCATTTCCCATTCTACTCTGATATATAACGAATGAGAGCCATCCAGCGCAGATAGCTTGAAAATCTGGTAGCAATTTTCTTCTCAGCTTGTAAAACCCTCAGAAAAAGGATGCTATCCCTTGATTAACTGCTGTCATCACAACCATGAGGTCACCTGAGTGGACCAAACAGGCTATTAGCTCAAGCAAGTAACTATCTTCATGTAATCCTGTGTTGCTAATTCTCTGGGTCAGAAAGTTGAAGACATTTCCTGACTAACATGTAGCTAGAGTTCACTCCCAGGATTCAGAATATCTGTGAGGAAAGGGATGAAAAATTTGCATCCTCTATTAAATTAGAGGCAGCAAGTCTAACTTATGGTTCCTCTCAGGCTCTGCTCTCTACTTTTAAGGTTGCACCTGGTTTCTGATAAATACTAAACTAAGCCAGTGGGTAGACTGCGGCCCCCTGTTCAAATCTGGCTTGCTACCTGCTCTTGTAAATCAAGCTGTATCTGAACAGAGTCATATCCGTTGTTGGGGGTGGGAGTTCAGGACAGAGACTGTATGACCTGTAGCCTCAAATATTTGTTTTTGGTATTTCACCAAAAAAGTTTGTCCTAGGACGAAAGGTTATAATAACCATCCCCTCCAAATCACTGCCAAAGGGGTCTCTGAATATGACGCTTTTGTTTCCAGGAACAAGAAGCTGTCTGGTGGTATAATTTCTGTCATGGTGGGAAGCTTGTGGGAAAGAAATTTTAGAATATTTGAGCTATTTGCATCACCCTCGAAGTATACCTGCCTTGCCAACCCATAACACAGTATTGTCAATATTAAAATTAACTTTATGAGTGGCTTTTTACAAGGTTAGACGGAATAGTTTAGATCTGTGGAACTTCCTATGGATATTTCATCACAGAGAAAAAGGTCCTTTTAGCCATTATTGTTTTATACACAAAGGGACATCAGAGATGAATGGAATTAAGGGGATCTGGATTTTGTGTTGAAAACACATTTACAAGAACTAGCTCTGTACGGCTACCTGGCTACCTGACTGTCACATCTCTGTCTTGGAGGAGAGTCTGTACCTGTTCCCCTTTAGGAAGCCTCTCATTTTCCAGGGCCTGCTTCCAGCTAGAGCCTTCGGAGTCAGGTATCTGGACGTTTATGAACGGCACCCCCAGATCCTTCTTCCCTTCGTGGTCCTCCTCCTCGCCCTCGCCTCCGTCGCTCCGCTCCTCCTGGGCGCGGAGCTTCTCCAGCCGCTCCCTCTCGGCCCTCTCCCGCTCCAGGCGCTCCCTTTCAGCTCGCTCCTTCTCCGCCCGCTCCCGCTCCCGGTCCTTGCGGCCTCGGCGTCCGCCGGAGGGAACCTGGCGCTGGTCGGTCCCGTCTTCGTGGCTTGCCTCCTCGGCACCGATGTGATGCTGCACGGCTCCCTGCTTCCGGTCCCAGTACGTGAGAATGTTCTGGATGTCCTTCAGGGTCAGCTCGAAGGTCTTGAACTTCTGGGCCATGTTCTTGTCACTGTCCTTCTGGAGGTCCCCCTCGCTGTCTTCTTGCTCCTGGACAAGAGGAAACCAAAGCGTGTTGATATCTGACAGGAGGTTCCTCCTCCTCTTACCCCATTCTTCCTTCTTCACAGCTACCTGCTCTTTGATGGACATTCTTCTTTCTACTGCGTCACTCTTCACCTCTAGTTTGGAAAAAGTGAGAATCTAGAAGGCAAAAACACATAAAACAGTCTTAAAACAGTTCTTTCAGGGACAGCAAATCGCAAAAGAAGGAGAATGAGGGCATTCTGCTTTGAAGGATGGCCTCTAGGAGTCCAGTCCCTCATATACACACCAGGGCTGTGCCTATGGATTGTGTGGGGGCCTTTTCTCAGAAGATTTGCTCTGTGGTCCTTCCTTGTCATAGAGCTGGCTGGGGCCTGGCATTTTGCATAGCAGCTGTAATGTTCACTCCTGGTTGAGAGCTCAGAAAATGCTGATCCCTCTCCTCCTGTCTGCTGCTCCATCACAGAGTCTGCACAGTCCTAGGTCAGCTTTATGGAGGGGAAATGTGCTGGGCTGATATGCTAGCTGTGGTGGTGGACCCCTCTGCACCGGCCTGCCGCTGAGGGGCAAGGGAGGGTTGCTACCTGCCGGCTTGGTATCTGAGATTTCTTCATGGGCGGCTCCTCCTTTACGGGTCCCTGCTTTGGCTTTTTATTCTTCCGTTTTAGCTCATCTTCTTCCTTCTGTCGCTCAAGTTCCTGCTGTAGCTTCTTTTCCTGCATCTCCTTTGCCAGTCTCTCCAATTCCCTTCATTAAGTCAGGCAGAGAAAACAAGAGATGAGAGGGCCCTGCCAGAGGCCCTCCCCTGCTGAGATCACCTGGTGGGGGAACATGGCGCAGAGCTTTCTTGAGCATAAAAACAAGGAAAGAACAAAAGAAAGCTGAATATTACAGGAAGGAAAGAAGACGGAAGGGAAGAGAAGAAAAGAAGGACAGAAAGGAGGAAAGGATGGCTCATATCTACCTTTGAATCGTCATTTAGTAAAGCTGATAACTGAAGCTCAACTAAGAGGAATTCTCAACTGACCTTTATTTCTATTCCAATCTCCTTTCACAGGAGAGTGAGGCAAGGGCTGTAAATAAGCTGGATGTTATCACCCTTAAAAAACAACTTTCAAAGATTGTTCTGATATCAGTACAGATGAGGCCCAGCTTTCTGTACTCATGTCTGAGGTTTAGACAAGAAGAAATGATGTTTTTCACAGCGGTGCCCACTGTGGCCTGCTTAGGGCCATGGCACTAGAGCTGAAGGCTACATTCCTCCTCTCCTTTTCTCTCTTTCTTTCCTTTCCAGCTATGGATTCAGCCATGTCTGCCCTGCTGCTAACAGTAGAGAGGGCACTGAGCCTGGGCACCACATATAAACAAAGAGTGGAGGGGATGGCCTTTCTAAAGATATGGAATCCATTTGTTTTCATCTCTGGGAATCCCTGGTTGTTCCTGGCTGCTGTGGCTCTCTGCTCACTGAAGTTGACTCATTACTTCATCACTTCGTGTGTGTGTGTGTGTGTGTGTGTGTGTGTGTGTTACAACAAGTCACTGCTGTGCTCTGAGAATCAGATTTGCATTTTCTAAGTCCACTGTGAGATGAATGCCTGAAAGTAAATGACCTGAATGAGAAAAAAAAAAAAAAGCGATTCTTTTGGAATCCCAAAGCTGGGATTCTTGAGGCCCAGGCATGTTTACAGTAGACCATGCAGGAGATGTAGGTATATATACTGATACTGTAGAGGACATAAGAGCTCTTTGGGGGCCAGTGGGAGGAGTCTGGAGGAAGGGGGAGAGGAGAAAAGGGGATTAAATTATAGGTAAGCATCTTGCCCCGCCCCCCCACCAGTGTTTGGAATCCTAGGGAGGGGAAGGCAGTAGACCCCCCTCCCTCCCTTGGCATGTCTGAAGATCTGAGGACAGGACACTGCCCACCTGTATCTGAGACAGCATGAAATCATGGGCCATGTCTCGTGGGTGGTGTGGGGGAGATTCAGTCAGTCCCGTGTGGTCCCCAGGAATGGGCACAGAAGGTGGTTAAGATTACTGGCCTGGGAGCCTGCCCAGGGTCTCTGGTGAACTGCTAAGGCTGAGTAGCAAGTGGGAGTGGCAGTCAGACCTCAGGGGTAGGATAGGACCACCAAAAGCCAAGATGCTGGCCAGGAAAGGAGGAGAAATGGCTAAGTTATGGAGGGCAACCCCCATGCCCACATCATAAGAGGGGCCCCCTGGGTCACCATCTGTGGACACCTGAGCACAGAGGCTGACGAGCCATAGCTCTCAGGGGAGCCAGCAGGAGCCCAGGACACTGCAGGGGCCAGAAGCCGCTCCCCTTTTTACACTACAGCCTCCATCCTTGGGCCCCACATGTGCCCCGGAAAATGGAGACCTGGGGAGGCTGCAGCAACCAGCATCCTGATTGTGCAAGATATCTGTTTCTGCTCTCAGCAAGTCATCCTCCCAGGTCTCCAGTGGCCACTGCTGCCTCCTCCCCGGCCCTGATGACCCTGGTCTCCAGGATGGGCCGTGTGCCTGACGGAAATTGCTCCCAGTGGCAGTGCTTCCCTTCTGACCAGCCCTGGACACTGACCTCCTCTTTCTCTCCCGCAGGGCTTGCTGAACCTCTCGGTTGAACGTTATTTTCTCCTCCTCTGTCAAGGCATCATATTCTTCCTCATCCATGTTTTGGAGACGCTCCTTCTCTCTCTTCTGTGCTTCCCTGCGTTTGTGCTCTGTGGGGAACAAACAGGAAGGTGGGGAAAACTCACCCACCACCTTTGGCTGCGGGGACCCCAGTGGTTTAGCTCTTGCCTAAGCAGGCTGTGGTGCGTGCGTGACAGAGAGGCGGCGGGAACCACAGGTGGCCTGCCTAGTCTCTGGTGGGCTTTCCTGCACTCACATTGTTCCCATGCTGGTTTCCATCTGTGGTAGGCTGAACAGAGGCCCCAAAGATGTCCACGTGCTAATGCCCAGAACCTGTGACTATGTCACCTTCCATGGCAGAAAGAGCTTTGCAAATGTGAGTGGGCCCAATATAATCACAGAGGTCCACCAGAGGCAGGCAGGAGGGTCAGGGTCAGAGAAGAGGGACAATGAGGCAGAGGTCAGAGAGCTGCGAGGCAGGAACCACAAGCCGAGGAGGATTCTCCCCTAGAGCCTCCAGAGGAGCATGGCTCTGCTGACACCTCAATTTTAGGACTTCTGACTCGCAGAACTGTCAGAGAACAAAGCTGTGGTGAGTCATCAAGTTTGAAGCAGTGTATCACAGGTGTAATAGGAAAGTAATATATCACCCACTGACTTTACCCATTACTAACACAAGCCACCAAAGTGCTCAGGTGACAGAACTGTCAACTTCCACACCCTGCAGCTTCCAGGTCCCCAAGTGTGGTTCACACCTGGCACGAAGGCTCTGGGCTGCTTCTGCACATGTCACAGCACCATGTTCTTGCCTGGTGCTTCCCTAAGTTTGAGCTTTGGGCTCAGAGATCTACATCCTGAGTTCTCAGTCTCTAACACTTACCAGAGGATAGTGACAGATCAGAATAATAATTCTTCCTTCACAGGGCTGTTGTGGGGATCAAGTAAGCAAATCATGTAAGGCACCTACGCCTGGCACATTCATAAATGTTCAATAAGAACTAGATCCTAATATAATAATATTGTACGCTACCTCAGGACTTTTTAAAATGATTAAGGGAATAGGAACCTATATTGCAACTGTGAAAACTACAGGTAATTGAGAAAATGAAAAGAGAGACTTTCTTTCAAAAGTTGATTGTTGAGGGGGAAATGAGTTTTCTGGAAACTAGGAATCTGGAGGTTGAAATATTGCTGAGAGATGCCTGGTCAATCTTCCTAATTTTTCTCTGGACGAGAATAAAAGGAAGCAGTCTTTGAGTTCTGCTTCGATCCCTGAGTTGGGAAGATCCCCTGGAGAAGGGAAAGGCTACCCATTCTAGTATTCTGGCTTAGAGAATTCCAGGGACTGCATAGTCCATGGGGTCGCAAAGAGTCGGATACAACTGAGCGACTTTCACTTCACTACGAACTAAGAGAGTTCAGTGTTTGTAAATATTTCCTTAAAAGGAAAAGCATTATGATTGGTGCAGACTGTTCTGGAAGACAGAGGCCAGGCTGAGTGAGGAAGGGCAGTGACACGACCAGAGCTGAGGCTGAAGCAGGACCCTAGCTCTGAGGGGCAGTGCCGCCCTCTCCCTTGGGAGCCAAGAGCTGCTGGGTCTGTTTCTGTCTAAATTTGGAACTGAAGCTAACATTACTTTCTTTGTGTATGTGTGTGTGTACTTTTCAATCATTGAAAATTTTTTCCAGGCCACTGGAATGACAAAAAAGCAAAGAATTCAGAGTTACACAGATCTTACTAAGATACTCTGTGATCTTACACAAACCTTTTGATATCCGTGAGCCTCGTTTTCCACATCTGTAGAATGGGGGCAATAATCTTGAGGTGTGAGGACTAAATGACCTAAAGTGTCCTTTAAAGACAGTTTAAGTGTACACAGTCTGCTGCAGTCCGTGGTACACGATAGGCTAAAATGTGGAAACTGCTTCCTAAAGTTACAAGCTTTACTCTGGTCTTTACGGGAAATCCACAGTGGGCTTAAACAAAACCGACAAGCTAATGAATGGGTCACCTGAGTAAGGATGGGACCTGTGATGAGGCCCTCTCAGTCAGTGCCCAGTTGCTCAGTCATGTCAGACTTTTTGCAGCCACATGGACTGTAGCCAGCTAGGCTCCTCGGTCCATAGGATTTTTCAGGCAAGAATACTGGAGTGGTTCAGTCAACCCAGTGACTGAACCTCTGTCGCCTATATCTTCTGCATTGGCAGGTGGATTCTTTACCACTGAGCCACCTGGAAGCCCTGTGATACCCTCAGGTAGGCTGTCATTACAGAGAAGATGAAGGGATGTAATGCGATGTCAGGGGAAAGAGGAAGGTGCCTATGGTGACAAGGGCTGGGTTCCATCCTTCCTTCTATAATCTCTCAACAGGTCACTTGTGTCTCAATTTCCTCATAGGCCAAGTAGAAATAAGAACTCCCAGCCACCCTCCAGGGCAGAGGTAGGGCACCAGTGAGATGGCAAATGTAGTTGCACATAAGCCTAATGGGTGCTCAAGGCAGGGAAGGACTGTGAAAAGCCTAGAGCTCTGTTTAAAGCAAAGACCTATAGGGCTTGGGAAGGACAGTCCAGGAGGGTATGGCCTTACCTTCTTGCTCATTTTTGGCTTTCTCCTGGGCCTTCATGGCTGCGTAATCCTGGGCCATGGTGATGACATAGATGTGCTCCCGATTGCCGATGGCCTTCAGCAGGCACAGGAGAGCGGTAGCTGCGTTCCGAGCAAAGAGCGTCTCCAGGCTGTCAAACACCACTCCTCGGTAGCAGTCGCTCAGCTGAAACCAGAGCACAAACAGTTACTGTGGCCACAAGATCGTCTGTTCTCCAAGGCGAAAGCTACTTGTCCCTTTGCTGCTGCTTTTACAGGTGCTGCCATTGGTTCTGCAGACCCAGAACCATTGGTTCTGGGCCCAGATGAAAGTTCCACTGCCTTCCAACCTGCTAGATTCAAGGGGCTGTAGTTAAACAAGAGAGAAAAATAAAAATGTTTCAGCAGTCATGAAAGAGCTTTGCCATACATATCTGCAGAGTAAAGGATTTATTCTGTCTCTGTAGAAACCAAGAAAACAAATAATGTTAAGGTGAGAGACTGGGAAGATCCATGAAATACAGGGAAGGAAGATGTGTATGATAGGTGTCCCTCTGCAGCAAAGGCAGCGGTAGCAGATGGGCCATTTTTATCTCAGTGGTTTTCTTGCCTTGGAGTGTAATGATTTTGGTAACAATAACTACTGTAGGATAGACCTTGGCTGGGCTGCAGTATTACTTAAAGGGTAGTGTACAGACTGGCCATCACGGGCTAGAGACTGATTACTACCACTTTCTGATGAGACAAGAATCCTGTGTCAGAAAATCAACTACTGCAATCAGTACATATACCATTTAGTTTAGCTGCCATTTTTTTCCCTCATAGGGAAGACTTTGTCAATAAAGGAAGTAGCGCAAGCTCTGTATCTCATCAGAGGGCAGTACTGTGAATAGCGCAGCTCTCCTGGCTTACTTTGGGTTTTACCAGTGGTCTCAGCCTTTAGGGTGCATGAAACACCTGCACACTTACTAGACCACTGTGCTCAAATGAGCTGACAGCGATGGTGCCTTTAACGCAGTAGCAAGTTCAAACCTTAATGTGAATCATTTCTGGTGTTTCCTCTCTGGGAACCTCAAGTCTAATTTTTGTTTACTAAAATGTGCAATTAATACTGCGGCCCATTCTGGCAAACCAAAGCAAACACAGAATTCTAGGACCTGGTGAGCAATTTAGTTTTCTGTAATCCATAAGTAGCAAACCTTCCCAAATCCTGCTAATCTAGTTTTCTTTTCTTTAAGAGTACAACACTTATGAAAAACCAAAACAAAAAGAAACAGTTACTGTGTTTCTGATTTTAAGAGCCATATATCATTAAAAAATAATTTAGAAATGTATGAAGATTAAAAAGCTATAATCTTGCTAGCCAAAGATAACCACAGTTAACATGTATTTTAATGATTTTTATTATGTGTATGATACACATGTATAAATATTTTTAGAGAAATATAATTATGGTTTATATACTATTTAATAATCCGATTTTCTCAGTTAACAACATGGTGGTGGCAGTTTAGTCACATCTGACCCTTTGCGACCCCTGGACTGTAGCCTGCCAGGCTCCTCTGTTCATGGGATTCTCCAGGCAAGAATACTGTAGTAGGTTGCCATTTCCTCCTCCAGGGGATCTTCCCAGCCCAGGAATCGAACCTCGGTCTCCTGCACTGCAGGTAGATTCTTTACCAATTGAGCTGTGTAAACACTTATTTTTACCACAATTAACATCACTCCAAATTCTAACTTATCATGGCTCCACGTTATGATTTTTAACATACTTCTGGAGGGCTGTACTATAACTCTGTATACGTGTGTGTTTTGAATGTGCTACCTTCTGCTCACTGGTCCTTAAGGTGAGTGTGGCTTCAACCAGCAGACAGCCAGGGTCAGAGACAGATGAGGGCTATCAAAAGGACCAAAGAGGGTGAGGAAACCCATCTTTCCTCGCCGAGGCCCTTGGGTCCTGAGCTGCTGTGTGTGGGCCTCGGCTCAGAACCTCAGCTTACAGCAGGGGGACAGGCGTGTAAGCCCTGCATCTCCGCACAGGTAGGTGAGGACTCACCTGAATTCGGTCGGCCAAGATCTGAGTGAACAGCTCCTCAGGGAGCACGCAGCTCACGAGCCCGGTGTCACCTCCAACACTGGTGCTGACACTGAGTCGACGCTGCGTGGGCCCCGAGGGGAGAGGGCTGGAGGAAACCTGTGTCGAGAAAGAAGGATCAGGAGTCAGAATCCAGAAGCCTGGTGTTTCAACAACTCCTCCACTTAACAGGCCATGTGACCTTGGGAAAATCATCTAATCTCTGGGTCTCATTTCCTCATCTATAAGATGGGGGTTGCACTGTGAACTGCAAGATTCCTATCTCACTTGAATAACTGCTGTAAGTTTCAAGGAGGAACACTGTGGAAGATGCCTTGGATGTGTACTGAACAGCAAACATTTGTTCATTCATTCAGACATTTGTTCACTTCCACTCTCCACCTTGCTTCCCCCACAAGTAGCTGTATCTATTTTCACACCTTCATTGACTCTAGAGGAAGATGGAACCCATTTCCTTCAACTATGCTTAATCCCGGTCTCCCTCGCCACATTTCCTTAGAATCTGCTTCCTTCTTGGGAAGATACTCCTCCAGGAGTTCCTGTCTTTACAGAACCTGCTTGTGTCTCTACCTCCTTTCAAAGAAAGAACTCTCTTGACCCTGGGTTTGCTTCTCTAATGACTACTTGATCTTTTCTCCCTTTCTTTCAAATATCTCAGAAGCTTGCATTCATCTGACTCTGGTTCCCATCAACAATCTGCTGCGCCACCCACTCTCTCTAGCTTCAGCCCCTGCTATTCAGCCGAGATTGTTCTTGAAGCCCCTCGGCACATGACTCAAACTTTCTGGCTTCTTTATGACTTTTCAAGACTCCCCTGCAGCCCTCCCACAATTTATATTAGTGGTTCCATCCTTAACATTCCTTTAGAAGTAGGTTGAACCATATGACATTGTTGCAACAGAGGTCTCAAGTGGTTGAATACTGTCAATTTCATATAAGTTTTGTATGGTTTAACCTAATTCTTTTTACACACCTCTTTTGTCCTAATCTCATTTTATTACAAATAAAATGTGTGGCGGTCACCCTCATCAGGCTCTTAGTACAGCCTGAGTGCAGGGTTTTGCTTTATTTACCTTCACTTTGCCAGGACCTGACCTGCTTCACACCTGGTAGAAGAACACTCCTTTCAGGAGTGATACAGGGGCAGTACCCAGGCCTGCCTGGCCAGGGCACCTGTAGGAATGAGGTTGTGCTGACCCAGATGCAAGATGCCAGGAGGAGGAGGGGTAGGAGAAGGAGGGGGATGAGGGGGAAGGAGGAGGGGGAATCCCAACCCTCCTTCTGGGGAGCCCTGATTTGTACCTGGGGCGTTTCGGACGAGTGCTGGTGATGCTGCTTCTGAGACCCAGAGCCGTGGCTCTCGGCCTTGCCCTTGGTGAGCAGCACACTCCCACGCACAGGCTTGGCAGGTTTAACTTCGGGAGTTACCAGCGTGCATTCCGAGGTTAACTTGCCCAGGGTCTCACTGCTCAGTCGCAATTGTCCCATGGCATTTTGACTCACAGCAGCAGCCTCCTGGGCTACACAGAGAGTGGGTTTATATTGAGAATCACCTCAGGATAATAAGGAAATAATAGGGAGGACGGCAAGTTGAAAGCTAGCGCGACTCTTCTGGGGATGGCACAGCCACCTCCACCTGCGGCTGGCCCAGCAGGGCTGGGAGGAGTGGTTCTTCCACCAGCGGGAAGGGATGGTGATGACGGTGGGTGTGTGCCCAGTCGGGGCTGGAGCCCCGGCCTACACTGCTCATCTTCCCACGGGGTCCCACGAGACTCTGCCCCACCTCCTCTTCCAGCCCAGAAGGTAATCATTTCCAAAACTGCCACTATGACTACAACCCTGCCTGCCCGGGGAAACCTCACCTGATTATTACTGTGCTGTTTTACAGTCTTTTATGCTCACTACATCTTCAAAATCCAGCACGTATCATACACTTACGGCACATCTCAGTTTGGACTTGGGACATTTCAAGCAGCCAGCGGGTCCTGCGTGGGACCCATGGGTTTAGATGGGTCACTTCCACCTCAGTACAGCCAGCTGACTTCACAGCAAACAGCAAATGTAGGTCTGGTAGCAAATGTAGCCCCACCATTGAAAGGGCTTTCTATGAAGTCACCAGTGACTTCTGAACTATGAACTATAGCTATCCTCTTCTCAGGGATCATTCAGTTTGAACTTTCCCCATCTTTGATTGTATTCACTTACTGATTTAATACATGTTTGTAAATCTTGTACTGTGTCTACTATGTGCCAGGCACTGCTCTAGATGCCAGGAATACATTAGTGACAAAAACTAACACAAATCTTGGCCCTCGGAAGCTCACATTCCTGTGGGGTGGGGAAAGACAGACAGTAGAGTAAGTAGAATAAATAGTATGTTAACTAGGGATAAGGGCTACGAGAAAAATAAAGCAGGAAGGGACCCCAGACTCTTAACTAGGGCTCTGGAGAGACATGAAAGTCCTTCTGGCCCCTCCTTCGGCAGCCCTCCTGATTGCCCCTGCCTCTGACCCTCACTCTGCCTTCTCCACCTCCCCTGGCTTCTCTACCTCTGTCTCCTGAAAGATAAGTGTTCTCCAAGGTCCCATCCTGCCCTGTGTTCATCCCTCTCTTCTCTTTCTGGAACTTTCTGGACTAATTTCCCATACTTCAGGAGCCACATCTCTCACTTTGTTGAGGAAGTCTCTCTCAATCATTAAGCTTTAGCTTGACATTACTTTCTCAGGGAGTTCAAATTTACGACTTGTCAAGGGACATCAACACAGCTCTGAAGACCTCTGAGAAATGCAACATTTGACAGAAAAGGAAACCAAAAAAAAATCTAACAGAACTGGAATTATGATGCAGCGTGGGGTTCCCACTAAAGGGTGCCAGAATATGCCACCCCCCAAAAAGACTATAGGAGCTCAGGATATGCTACCTCGAAACAATGCTGCTTTGATATACTGGCTATCTTGAGGTGTAGGCACTTGAAAAAAAGCAGTAAATGCAAGGAGTGGCTTTCTCTGACCTCTCCCCAGCCACTTAAAGACAGAGTCTCCCTAAGAAGCTCCATTGTCACACATCCAGTCCAGGGAAGTTTCATCAACCAGGGAGATGGACTCTTATCACAGAAGAAAGACTCAAGTCCACACTATACCCAGACAAACCATCACAAGTCATCATACCTCCCATCCATCCTCCTAAGGACCCTTCATCATTCCTAAAAACCACTGACCCTGCCCTAACAGTACCACAGCCCCCTTTCCTTTCCCTACTAGGTGGTATTTACTTCTGAATTCTAAAGCCACCCATTTCCCCTTGAGTATTGCCCATGGATACATGAAGCATACATGTTAATAAACTTGTTCTTCTCTTGTTAATTTGTTTTTTTTTATTACAGGGGTACTGAGTCAAGAAATCAGAAAAGTACAGAGAAAATTATTTTTTCTCCCCTACACCACTGTTTCTCTCATCTTCCCAGCAAAGAATCTCCCATTTCCTCTGGAAGCCCCAGCCAGGTCTACCAATTAGTAAGCATGAGATACCATCAGGAATGATGTCATGCTGTTCTAAGCATTCCTATTATAAGAATGAGTCTACTCTGAGCAGGCACTCGGCTTTATAATCCATAGATATTTCCCACTGAGCAGGTGCTCTCCTGCCCTGCAGGTCTTTAGAGGACCTGAGGGAGTCAGGATTCTTAACCTTTGGTAGGTAAGGCCGTACTACTTAGTAGTAAGTACTACTACTATGAGGTTTAAAAACTTAATTTTCCTCTCCAGTAAACTTTCTCCTCACCCATGTTCCCTGTCTTGGTAAACGACGCAACTCTCTTTCTGGTTTCTGTGACTCGTAATCAAGTGTGGCCACCCTGAATGCCTCCCCTTCCTTCAATTCCCTGCCATACAGGTCACTCTCGGCCCCACTCACATTCAGCTTCACTAGTGCTTTCTTTACAAGACATCACGGGAGCGCCTTTCCTCCTGTGACTTTCTGGCTATTTCTCCCACAGGGTGAAAAGTGCCCAACTCCTCTTTTCCTTCAAAATACAATCCAAATGCCTAATCTCAGCACTAAGCTCAACTGTGATTGCCCTCAACCTGTCTTCCCACCTCTAACTTACAGTCCCTGCTCTCTTGGTCTGGAATGTCCTTATCTTCTTCTTTGCCTGTCAACATTCTCCTCCTTCAAAGCCCATTTCCCTGAAAACTTCCCCAAATCGTGCTTGTTGGAACTCAATTATCTCAAAGTTGGTCTTTTGCAGAAGTTGGTACTTCTGTTATATATTGCCCTCTGCTCTGCACGTCAGTCCCCACTCCAGGGGTCACCCACAAGGGTGTGAGCCATAGTCACCCTGCTCCCTATAGTGCCAATTGCACTGGGCAGCCAGGAGAGTGGATGTCTGTGGGTTCTCTGGGCTGCTGACAGGCAACAGGTTATAAGTCAGCCTTCAGTGGAGCTGTGGGAGAAAAGCTCAGGGGGTAGAACAGAGCATCATCAGTGGGATTAGGGCCAGTTAGCCACAAAGAGTCAGGGGAAATGGCTCTCACCAGACTCCTCCTCCTTCATGGACTGTTCTATGGCAGCCCGAATGCAGAGCTCCCGGGCTCGGATGCCTGCGATATTGTTGCTGTCAGAGATGGCTTCCAGCATGACAGAGTCAAGGTTCAAGCAGGCAGCGCTGTAGTACCTGGCCATGCTGACTGCAGTGGCTGACTTTCCTACAAAAAAGGTCAGGGGGTTGAATTTCACAGCTCTCATTTGCTCACTGTTCTCAACAGAAGAAGTTTCTAGGTCAGAGGCTCCTGTAAAGTCATCTCTTCAAGGTCCCAGCCTCTAAGTCTCTTGTGTGGCAGCCAAGAGAAGAGGGAAGACCTGAGCCAGGAGTCATAACTAGGGGTTCTGGTCCTAATTCTATCCCTGAAGAGCCGTGTGCTATGGCACTCCACATTCCCTCTGGATTTTCTCCTCAGCTTAAAAAGTGATTCTAGTAGATGAACTTTAAAAATCTTGTAGCTCTTACTTCCCTTATTCTATTGGGAAGAGGCTTTTTTGGTTTAAAGAATAATTTGTGTTGATGTCTGTTTTTCTCATTCAAAATACCTACTCATTAAAAAAAGAAAGCAGAAAATTCAGAAATAACAGAAGGAAAAAAGATCCATAATTTACTCATCCAGAGAGATTATAGTTAGTATATGGCTGCTATTTATGCATCTGTAATTATTTTATTTACATTTCTTATTTTTAAAAAAGTAGTGGGCTAGGTGGTAGTCTGAATAATCCCCCACCCTGAGATGTCCACATCCTAATCCCTAAAGCCTGTGAGGTGCTGTGCTCAGTCACTCCGTCGTGTCTGACTCTTAGTGACCACATAGACTGTAGGCTGCCAGGCTCCTCTGTCCATGGAGATTCTCCAGGCAGGAATATTGGACTGGGTAGCCTTTCCCTCCTTCAGGGGATCTTTTCCCAACCCAGGGATCGAACTCAGGTCTTCTGCATTTCAGGCAGATTCTTTATTGACTGAGCCACCAGGGACGTCCAGAGCCTGTAATATGGTGCCTTATATGGTAAAGGGACTTTGCATGTGTGACTAAATTAAGGATCTTGATGTGGGAGAGTGCTCTGGGTTATCTGGGTGGGCCCAATGTAATAACAAGGGTCCTTACAAGAGAAGCAAGGTGGTCAGAGTGAGAACAGGTGATGTGATGATGAAAACAAAGAGAGAGACAGAGAGAGACAGACAGACTAGAAGATGGTATAAGGCTGGTTTTGAAAATGGAGGAAGGGGCCATGAGCCAAGGAATGCAGATAACTTTTCTAGAAACAAGAAAAGGCAAGGAAATGGATTCTCCCCCTATAGCTTTGAGAAAGGATGCAGCCCTGTTGACCCATTTCAGACTTCTGATCTCCAGAACTCTAAGAAAGTTTTAAGCCACTAAATTTGTGGTTATTTGTTACAGTAGCAATAGGAGATGAACAGAGATTACAAATTGTAAGCATGACTTTTTCCCCACTTAAGACGATATATCATGAACGTTTTTCTATTCATTTAATATACTTTGATGGTATTTTTTTTATTGTCATAGTATACATATAAAATTTACCATTTTAACTGTTTTTAAGTGCACAGCTTAAAAAGCTAAGTATATTCCCAATGTTGTGCAACCATCACCACCATCCATCTCCAGCATTCTTCATCTTTCCAAACTGAAATTCTGTACCATTAAACAGTAACCTCTCATTCCTCCCTTTGCTCAGCCTCTGGAAATCACCATCCTACTTTATGTCTCTATAAATACAATGACTCTAGGTTCCTTATGTAAATGGAATCAAACGGTAATTGCTATTTCATGTCTTGCTTATTTCACTTAGCATAACGTCTTCAAGGTTCGTCTATGTGGTAACGTGTGAGAATTTCCCTCCCTTTACGGGTGAATAATATGCTACTGTACCACATTTAGTTTATCCACTCATCCATCAATGGACAGTTGGGCTGTGTTTACCTTGTGGCTATTGTGAGTGATGCTGCCATGAAAATGGGTGTACAGGACACTGTTTTTAAAGGTGATATAATTCACTACATTAATGCATGCATGTGAAGTCACTTCAGTCATGTCCCAGAGAATGTACTATGGTTTAATTAACTAGTCCCCCATACTGAATACTTCAGCTGCTCCCAAATTTTTAGTATGGTTGACAGTGTTGCAGAGAACACTCAGTGCAGTTAGTCTTTATCCATATGATTACTTTCCTAAGAGAAATTTTTAGAAATAATACTGCCAGCTCAAAGAGTTTGCACATATTTCCCCCTCCTCGCTTTTTAAATGACTTAATGTCTTGGATTTTTCTTTAATATTTTAATGCTATTAAATTATTGAAAGAATACAAGCTCCAACAATTCAGAGATGTATTAATTAAAAATGAGGTGTCCCTGCTCTTTCTCTAACTTTGCATCTCCTGAAGTTGGCAATGTAACAATTTAGGGATAATTTTTTGGTACATAAATCTCAAACAGAAGAGTATTTTATTGCCTCAAAAACTGCACATGCAAATTTCACCATCAATTTATCCCAAAGGGGCAACTCTTTAGGCTTGTGCATACCTGACAAGGGCGTCCCATGGATGATGATGGCGATGCCTTTCCGGTTCTTGGCCATGCGGCCTTCTGCAGAAATGTCGATGCCCAGGTGGCGAGCAATGGCCTTGCTCACTGGGTTGTTCTCTACTTCTCCAACCTCCTCTGCAGAGTGGCTGTCAACACTCTGAATCTTGTCAGCTACAAATTAAAAATACAAGTGCGCATATGGGTGCATGTGGACACACCCACAATTCACACGGATTCTGATGAAAATGGGATGACTTTTCTTAGACTTCGTGTTATTTTAAAATGACCAGCACAACCTGCTGCAGATGTTGCTGCCAGCATCACTCACCTCATAGTGTACGAAAGTGCCCTTTTTGGCTAATAATTTGTCCATAGCTACTAGAATTGAAAATGCAGATTACTCTCTGATTCTTAATCCCATTTGGGGGAACCTCTCCTGCTTAAAAATAACACTGGAAACTAGTGTTCGCAACAGCAAGGGACATGGCTAATTAAATGATGGCCTGCTCAAACTGTAGAATTAATGCACGACTGTGCTAGTTAAATGCATTTCATGGGGAAAGGTGAAAGGCATTGAACAGACTTTCTGCTTTTGCTTAGAAGGAACTGGTACCCGAATGTTCAAAATGCATGATTACTTTGAAACATGATTTTTTCCAGGCTTTCTTCATCCTCCTCTTCCTCCGGGTAGGTCTTAGATTCAACCATTGGGACGTGCCGCTCTTCCAGGTTGGATGTGACAGAGATCCCTCGGCTGAGCGAGGTCCTCTTTGTGCTAGCTGAAGTGCCCTGCTCTGACAAGGGACGGTCGTCTTCTTCTGCCAGGGGAAAAGGATGGAAACACACAGGAAGAGTCAGGAAGAGGACCAGGGAGATGCGGCAAAGAAGGGAAGAGAGACAAAAAGGAGAAACACTGAACTGGTTACCATCAGCCTGGACCATCTGACCCAAATTAAAAAGAACTGCGGTCAGTCTGCCTTTAAATTTCTCTGCCCAGAGTGTTCCCACATTTTAACATTAAAAAAAGATACCAAAATTATATATTTGCTCCAGAAAATTTGGGAAATTCCAAAGAGCGAAAATGATAAAATTTAGCTGCAGAAAGCGATACCAAAAAATGGTGGTAGAGGAATGGCAGCTTCATCGGATGATACCAGTGTAGAAGAGCCACAGTCTCTCAGATTTTTAATTTTTCCAAACTGAAGCTAGGGTCATACTGTATACACACCAATTTGTAGCCTGCTTTCCTCCTTTTTATGAGCATCGTTGAGCACAGCTACTGCTTTATCTGCCCCGAACCCTCCTCACTGTCCTGATTCCACAGAGTTTCAGTGGGTGCATCGGGTTATCATTACACAAGGTCCACTCTGCCCTGGAGCTAAGATACCCTCTTTGTTTAATTTTGGATTTGAGTCAGAGAGGTTGTAGCTCTCCTGGGAATGGGAGTGGCATGACTTGGAGCTGCCAGCCTTCCCTGGGCATGGTCTGGAAGCAGAGGAAGATGGATCCTCTGTGTGACAGCAGAGTGAGCAGGAGCTCAGAGAGGTGCTGGGGAGGAGCAGAGTGAGTGCCTCCCTGGATTCCTGCTGATTCTAAGGTCACAGCTCCAGACCAACTTTTCATGGGCCAAATGGAAAGATGTGCAGGATGGGGATGAGAGCAACAGAGCCCTTCCTGACCCTCACTAAATTCTCTCTACCCTAACACTTCTCATGGATCTCTGCCTCAGGCCACCAGGCAATTCTGGGTCCATCCCCCAACCCTTCCTGACTGTGAGCCCTCAAAGGCAGGGGCTGGTTTCACTGATATTTCTTCCAGCATTTCAGCTCAGTGCTTGGAACACAATGGGTGCCTGTTATGGACTTCACTAGTTTTCATAAAATTTATTTGCTGAAGTCCTCAGCCCCCCACCCTTACCCCGGTATGCCAGAATGTGCCTACTTGAAGACACAGCCTTTAAAGGAAATTAAGTTAAAATGAGGTCATGTGAGTGTCCCAATCCATCCATAGCCCAACACAACAGGTGTTCTTACAGGAAGAGATTAGGACACAGACACACAGGGGGATGTCCCTGTGAACACAGAGCGGGAAGACAGCCATCTACAAGCGAAGGAGGGAGGGTCACAGAAAACAGCTCCACCAGCACCTTAATCTTGGATCTCTAGCCTCCAGAATCATGAAAAAACAAGTTTCATTTGGTTAGGCCCCCCAGTCTGTGGTATCTGCAATGGCAGTTCTGGAGAACAATATGCTCAGTGAATACAACCAGGAGTCTAGGTGGACAGGCAGCCTTCTCTCTTCTCCTTTTAGAGTAAACTAATGTTCTCTAACTAGCTTCCATCTCCCTGAGACACAACAATACAGCTTTAAGGACAAGAGAAACAGACTTCATTCATTCACTTTAACAGGACACATTTACTGGGCACTATGATGTATCAGGTGCTGGTCCATACACTGGGTTTACATTGGGGAATACATGGTCACTGCCTTTATGGGGCTTCTTGTCTAGTGGGGGAGATGGGTGTGAAGAAAACACACATGATGACTATTATGCAGAAGAAAGAAAGAGAGAATGGGGAAGATGAATTTCTGGGATGAGGGCACAGGGAAGAAGGGAAGACAAGCGAGCCCTCCAACAAGCTACACGATCCTACAGGTCACCCTGGAACCTTGATGCTCAAGTGTACACAAGGGGGCCCCTGGGCAGATGACCGATAGCTCAGGGATGCTGAGCAAGAAAGGGCAAGATTCTAAGATCACAGTCCAGCTTTGTGATTGAGGTTATGATCAGGCAGGGCCCTTCCTCATGTGAACTCCCACCTCTGCCTCTCGTAGGGCACTGATGTCTATCATGTACGCCAGATTACCTTGCATCACCTAGGCACACGCTTGGAGGCCGTGGAGTAGAGTGGTTACTGTCATGGACTTCAGAGTCAGAGAGGTCCGGGCTTGAGTGCTAGTTCTGCCACTTAAAACGGTGGCTTTTCAGTCTTCCTCTCTCATCTGAATGTGTGAAGCCCTCAGGACAGAGCATACAGGTATCTAGCTAACATCCTTCTATATCTGCAGTAGCTGTTTTTAAGCCTCGATTCCCTACCAGACTCCAGTGAGGGTAGAATGTGCCCCCATGTCCGCATCCATACAATGGGGACAACAGGGCCATTCTGTACGGGTTAGAAAGGAAATCCCCAGGACACCTGAAGCCTGCCTGGCACCTGGCAGGTGCTCAGTAACTGGTTCATCTCCCAGTAGAGATAACTTAAAGAAGCTAGGGGCTCCAGAACTGTTGAGTTCTTACCGTTCTCCTGCGCCAGACTCTCCAGATATTTCACCTTCATCTGCTCCTCTTTGAACCGCTTCATCTCCTTGAAGTACTCATATACCTCTGGGGCCAGCTTCTCCCCCGGAAGGCGAGGAGGCAGCAGCAGAGAGTTGTAGGAATCATAGCCCTTCAGTGTTCGCAAGATCTGTGCAAGGAGAACGGGAGCTGCTGTTGGTCTGACTGGAAGCTTCCTCCCCACAGCCCCAGGCGGGCCTGCCATCCATCTAATGAAAGCCCTGCTTTTCTACCCAAGGCTGGAGTGTGCACAAATACTTTCTGGACCTCAAAGGGTAGGGTCCTCTGCAGAGGTCTAAAGAGTCCTGGATATGGGGCTATATATAAGGGATATATAGCAGATATAGGATTTCGTGTCTGGGCATTTCCCATATGGAAAAGACTTTTATCCTTTTAAAAACAACATATACTGTTTTCCTTTTGGTTTTTTCCCCATTGACAAAAGTACAGAACTCAATTATCCACTTGGAGTGACATGTTATTAAAAAAAATGGTTGTCTCATAAATAGAGGATACAGAGAAAAACAGGTAAAATGGTATTAGGTATGTATGCGCATATGTGTGTGTATGTGTGTGTGTGTGCGTGTATGTTTGAGAGAGAAACACAGAGACAAATGAAGCATAAGATGCCTAGCTAAATTTGAATTTCGGATATAAAACTGATAATTTTTTAAGTATGAATTTGTCCCACATTGTTTATCTGGAATTCAAGTTTCATTGGGGCAACCTGTTTTTCTTTCTACTAAATCCAGCTACCCTAGGGTGTTATATATATTTAGTATAAAAGACAGTAAAGCCAACTCCCAGAAAGCAATTACTTCCTAAGTTACTGGGGTGAAAAATTGGTTAGGTAACCATCCTCCAAGATCATCTTGTTTGAAAATCAATATTAATGAGCTTATTCTAAAATTTACATGGAAGAATGGAGGGCTAAGGATAGTTAAAACACTAATGAAGAAA
This sequence comes from Antilocapra americana, assembly GCA_007570785.1. Lineage (NCBI taxonomy): Eukaryota > Metazoa > Chordata > Mammalia > Artiodactyla > Antilocapridae > Antilocapra > Antilocapra americana. Next base: position 2,110,443 of record ML664203.1, read on the forward strand.
AACAGAGAGGACTGTCCTACCAGATATCAGGACTTATGGAAGTTGGAGCAACTGACTGGGAGGTATAGATGTTGGGATAGACAAATTGAAATAGAGGAGAAAGTTCAGAATAGACCCCATGTGTATGTGAGCTTTGATACAGGACAGAGGGGGCACAACAGATCAGTGGGGAAAGGAAGAATTGGTCCAAAGACTGGCTGACATAGAGGCACAAAGGCCTGGCCGACTTGCTAACTGGGCCAGCGTTAAAGAGCCAGCCCAGGTACACAGCGCCCTGCGGGATCAGCTGAACTCCCTGTGCCACATCGCCACAGTTTATCTTCTCGTCTGCCCGGGCCTACTGTCCGTATTCTTCACAGGATCATCCCTGAGACCGCTCCTCGATAAACCTTCTGCATGCAAATCTCAGAGCCTCAGATTCTGCTTTCCCCTGACCCTGGCCCACAGTGAAGGCTGTTGTGCCAACACAAGCTATTGAACACTTAATATTACCTAATGGAGAGGCTTACTTCCAGAGGGACAGAGTCCCACTTGGAGGAAAATTTCTGGATACAGAATCCAAATTGGGCAGAGCATCAACACTGGACGTAAAGACAATACTCAAAGGCCAAGTTGGTGGAGAGTCCAGAGGAAGCAGATCTTAAATGCATACTACTAAGTGAAAGGAGCCAGTGTGAATGTCTATATACGATATGATTCCACCTGTATGGCATCCTGGAAAAGGCAAAACTACAGAGACAGAAAAATGGTCAGTGGTTACCAGGGGTTGGGAGGAGGGGGGATGAACAGGTGGAGCAGAGGATATTTAGGGCAATAAAGATATTTTATATGACACTATAATGATGGATACTTGTACATGTGTCTACATCCCTAGAATGTACCAAGAGTGGACTGTGAACTACGGAGTTTGGGTGGTTAGGATATGTCACACAAGTCCATCGATGGTAACAAATGTCCCATTCTAGTAAGGCAGGTTGATAATGGGAGAGGCTATGCCTGTGTAGGGGGAGGGGAGATATGAGAAATCTCTGTACCTTGCCCTCAATTTTGCTGAGAATCTAAAACTGCTTAAAAAAAATTAAGTTTAAAAAAATGGATAAGGCGAAGCAATTGTAAAATATGCAGCTGAGAACCAACTGGAGGAAAAAAAGGCAGACTTTAGTCCTAATGTGATTACATGAAATATAATGTAATATATAAATACCCTAATTTAGACACTGCCAGAGTATATTAAAAAGATGACCCAAATATATGCTGTCCACAAGAACCTCACTTCAAATACAATGACTGTGGCACACATTCTTTACTGTTTTAACTATAAGCATGATTTAGTTTTTCAATTAGTTGTTTAACATATATAATGCGATCAGAAAGAAGCGATGAATTCTCTCAAGGCAAGGGAAGTAGGTCAGGAAAGACTGTGAAGTGGTCTTTAAATTGACAAGGAAGGGTTCACAGGAAGAAGGAGCAAAGGTAAGGAGTTGTCCAAGCAGATAGGAGAGTGTCTGGCAGGGCCCAGCATACGTAGGAACATGGAGTTTGGTTTTGGTCTGTGCTCACCTTCTCTTCTACAAGATATTGCTGGTCAAATTCTAAGGAGTAAAACTCAATGGGAAAGCTGCAGGGATTCTTCACCACCACCTTGGCCTCATCTCCAGCTGCAAAGGGCAGCAGGGGCCCCAGCTCCAGAACCGAGGGACTAAACTCCAAGCGTGGCTCTAGACCTTGCCCCTCCACCAGCAGAGTAAGCTTTTGAGCACTCTGGGCAATCTGGAATACCAAGGTTTGGCTGTAGAATTTCTGGGAAACATAAAAACAAAACAAGCATCTGAATCTGTTTCTGTTGTGTGTCATGTTAAACTAATAACCACTGGAGAACAAAATGGATTCTGTTATGAAAGAAAACTTTTCTTATAAAACTGCATGAGAGCAATTTAGATTAGAGTGTTAATGCTGGGAATCTAGCATGTCAGGTACTGTACCAGGCACTGTACCATCACAAGCCTCAGAATGTGGTTCTCATACCCTTCAGAACCTCCAACGTGCTCAGATGTCCCACTGCCATTATCTGCACCTCTGGGCTCTCATTTCGTGGGCCCTGTTGCCCGTAAGTATAGGGCAGGGCAGAAATGCCGGAGAAATAACACCTTTTGGGAACAATCCTCAATCAGCGACTCCAGGGAGTTATTGTATGAAGACCTGAGCTCCCTCACTCCTGGGGAAGGAAAATTCTGAAATGTGCATTTTGTATATTTTCTCTGAGTTTCCAGTGGGATCAAGATCCAGTGTCCAAGGTAACTGGCTCCACTCTCACACCCTATTAGCTGCCTTCCTTTTCCTGATCACTTTCTACTTCTCTATTAGTATCCATATGCTTCCGACAGCTTACATTCAAATTCTTGACTCCAGGACTGTTTCTTAGAGAATCTGAATGATCATACTTCTATTATTTGAAGACACAGGTAAGCAACTGGTCAGAGATGATCAGCTAGGGCAATCAACTCACCTCATACAATTACAATCCAAACACCAGGTGACAGTGACACCAGTTACCCTAATCTGGTTTCACTGAGAAATCTATTAAGAGGCATATTCGCAGGCCCATTCCTAGAGACCCTGACTTGGCAGAGAAAGGGTGGGAACTCTGCACTTTTAACCAGATGCTCAGGTTATTGAGAAACTTGGGCCCATGGCTTGGGTTTGGACGGCATGATTGACTGATAAATTTGGGGAGCTCTTGAACACCTTAGTTTAAAGGGGAAAATCAGATGGATGGAACATGTAAGGACATGGATACAAGTTCAAAAAATACCTATTGTTGGAGAGGGTAAGGAAATGAATTATTGGCTATGAAGCTTTTCTGTATATAATTATGGGTTTAGCATCTTATGTGATCTAAATTTCTATATTTTAACTGCTTCTTAGGGAAATGTTTCTAAAACGTTTCATATTCTTGTATTTAGAATACGTTATGATGTCTAGGTGGAGAAGGAAATGGCAACCAACTCCAGTATTCTTGCCTGGAGAAATCCATGGACACAGGAACCTAGCGGGCTACAGTCCATGGGGTTGCAAAGAGTCGGACACTACTGAGCATCTAAACACACATAATGCCTAGGAGTTGTTAGTGGGGACGTCAGTAGTTTCTCTGTGCTCCCAATGCTGGTGCAAATATAGGTGTGGATCATATGGACTGCAAGGCTAACCAGTTCCTAGCATGCGTGCGTGCTCAGTTGCTTCAGTTGTGTCTGATTCTTTGTGATCCTATGGACTGTAGCCCGCCAGGCTCTTCTGTCCATGGGACTTTCCAGGCAAAAATACTGGAGTGGGTTACCATTTCCTTCTCCAGGGAATCTTCTGACCCAGGGATTGAATCTGCATCTCTTATGTCTCCTGTATTGGCAGGTGGGTTCTTTACCACTAGCTCCACCTGGGAAGCCCTTGTACACAGCCAATGAATTCCTCTCCCAACTCTAATTTGAAAAGATGCATCCCAGTGTTCATAACAGCACTGTTTACAGTAGTCAAGAAATGGAAGCAACCTAAATGTCCATCAAAAGATGAATGGATAAAGATGAGGGGGTATATATGTACAGTGGAATAAAGAGGAATGAAATAATACCATTAGCAACATGGATGGACCTAGAGCTACTGAGTGAAGTAAGCCAAAGACAAATATCACACGCCATCACACATGTGGAATCTAAAAAAGGGATCAAATGAACTCATTTACAGAGCAGAAGTAAACTCACAGCCATAGAAAACAAATTCATGGTTACCAAAAGGGACAGTGGCGGGGGGGGGGGGCAAAAATAAATTAAAGCCTTTAGGATTAACATATAGACATTACTATTAACAAAACAGGTAAACAACAAAGACCTATTGTATAGGACAGGGAATTCTACTCGATATCTTTTAATAACCTATGATAGATAAGAGTCTGAAAAAGAAGAAATATATATTTTTATATAATAACTGAATCACTTTGCTGGGTACCTGAAACTATCAACATTGTATACTGTAAGTTAGCTATACTTTAATAAAAATGATGCTTAAAAAATTCCTCTCCCGTTTTGTGGAAATATTTTATTAATTTTGATCAATTCTAATTCAGCATTTATGGAACTGTGCAAAGAAATCTATGTTTTTTACTATACTTAACTGATAATTCTCTCATTCAGTAAGACATCCAAAATCTTGAGTAACCCCCCGATAGTCTTAGGACTTCCTAAGAATGACGAACATGTTAGCTTTCTTTTCTTTTAAAGGATCAGAGAGATTTTGACAATGATAGAAACAGGGACTCTATTTTAGAATCAGAAATTAAACCATCCATTTTTCTTTGTGTGTGTGTGTGCGCTTAGATTTTTTTTTTTATTGTAACAAATTCAAGAGATTCACTTTTCTTTCTTCTCACTAGATTCTTAAGCATCTCATCAAAGCTGCTACCCGGAAAACAGGAGCTAACTATAGGTGTTTTATAAAACTCACATCCATTTCTTCTTTTAAAAGAATAAGGAAAAACATCTCCCAAATGCCTTAGGCTTTGAGTAAAAGTCTTTACAGTGTAACCTCTTGAGATCCTCTCTGGTTCTAGGGTTTTATTGTTTTTTCGCTGTGTTCTTTGTCAGGAGTAGTTTTGTGTTGGTGGTGTTTGCAAAGGAGATTTGTGAGGCCCAGGGAGTATGTTTATCAGGAAGTACTTATTATTATCACAACTACTGATGATAATAGTAGGTAGATATTGAGCCAGTACATGTATGCTGTGCATTTTATTCACATTAATTCATTTCCTCTTCAAAATGACCATAGGAGGTAGCTATTGCAGGTCAATAATGTCTTACCTGAAACCCTAGGGGCCAGATGCTTTAAAAATTCAGATTTTTAAAAAGGCAAACATACCACATATGCCCTGTGTTATAAGTGTATCCCCTGCAGGATCCCCTGGAATCAAGCACATTATTATTTCTGTGGCTGTAGTGTTTGAGTCTGCAAACCAAGGTGGGTAAAGGTTAAGTAGTCTCATGTCAGTTCAGATTAGGTTTTTCTGCCAAATGAGCTTGGGTCTGAAACTTATGAAATTTCCCTCCCACCCCCATTTTTAGATCTTATTGGATTTTGAAATTGTAATAAGGGATTTGAGGACATATGATATTATCATTTTTCATTTTATCTGTGAGCAAACTGAGGTCTAGTGAAGCTGAGTAATTTGTCCAGAATCATGCTCCCTCCAAGTGCAGAGGAAGAAAGCCACCTAAGCCAGGTCTGCTGACAGAAGTCAGGGTGTCAGACAGGACTCGGCACTGCTGCTGCCGATTCCGGCAGTGGTGCTCCTAACCACCAGGACACAGCTCCTGCATGAACCAGAGTACTGGACGTCATAATCAGAACAGTGAGGGACAGGTCACTCAAAGCTCCCCTGGAGATCAATTAAACATGGACTTCAAATAAGTCTCAAAGAGATCCGGGGAGTCTGGCCACATTTCTTTAAAGCTTACCTCCTCTTTGGGCATGAATTTCACTTGCACGTTGGACCTCTCACCAGGATCCAAGACCCCAGATGTGGGCTGAATCTCAAAGATCCGTGTCTTTGGCTTTAATTCAGCACACAGTTTGCGTCTTAAGTATTTTGGCATGTGTTTCTCCAGCTGGTGAAGGAATATTAGACGATTAGATCATTTTCTTTGGAGAGTGATTCCATTCTCCATTCACTCAACCTGCATTTACTGGTTACCTCCCAGGTGTCAGGGGATGTGTGGAATCAGGGACACAAAGATAAATAAGATATTCGCCAGATAGCATGGCCTGATAGGCCCTTGAGTGTTGGGCTGAGGAGCTACATTTTATTCAGGAGGCAGTGGTTGTCACTGAAAGTCTTTGAGCAGGAGGGTGAAATGAAGAGAGTGAAAGTCTAGAATTATAAAACTGGCATAAACAGAGATGGAAAAAAGGCAACAACGGGCCAAAACTTACTTACCTTGCTGACAACTTGCTTATGGCTCTGGACGAACCATTCACAAGGGACTTGGAGATGATTGGAAAGCTGAATAGTTTCCACAAGGCACTGTCCACACTGAATTGTGGCAAACTCCACTTTTCCACAAGACAGTGTCATACTGGGAATAGTCACCTTGGCTTGGAGACAGATGTGAACTGGTGGCCCTCCGACCACCTAGAGTGGGCATAAAATTGCTGTTACCACATAGCACAGGCTTAGAGGAAGAATCATGGCTTTGAAATAGCTGTGGATCATCACAGGGTGACCAGCAAGCAGGGCTGGAAGCTGGGGAGGATCAGCTGGAGCCAGTAGCACGTCTTACCTTGATGGGCAGAATGACCTCTTTGTTGCCAACAGAAATATTGCCCCCTTGTGTGTCGAATCGCACTTCAAATGTTTCCGTTTCACAGTAAGGCAGATTCTTCACACGATCTAGCTCAATACTGAAGCCTGGACCAAGACAAACAAAACTTCTTTGTGGGAAGCAAAAGTAGCAATCAAGAGCTGCTCTAGAGAGAGCCCATCTGAGGAAGGACAATCACTCAAAGTATCGATTAATAGCCCAGCTGATCCCAGAAGAAACACAACCACTTCTCCAGGACAGTACAGCTGGGTAACTTGTCAGAAATGACAGCATACAATAGAAAGGGTCTCCAGCCTCGTCACCTGTGTCATGAAGGACACGCTTCTCTGCGTGGAAGGACACTGGAAAGTGACTGGTGTTGGTGATCTTGATGATGTGGGTTTGGACATCACCAAGGATGATGTAGCCAAAGTCCAGGATGTATTCTGGTAGCTGGACTCTGAAACAGTGAACAAGCTCTCCTTACCACTCACGTTTCCATATATCAAACAGTGCGAGGCTCTCTTCTGTTTCCTTTGCAGAAGTCCCTTCTGTGGGGTAGAGAAGCACCACTCTCCAGAATGGAGGCTAGGGACGAGACACCTCCCCAGGAGACCACACTTCTGCTTTAGCCCTCATCTCTAAATGCAGTCAGTGCTGGTCCTAAAGCACCTGAAGCCCAGCCTGTCTATTACACAAAGTGGGAGGCTTCTAAGAGGCAGAGACCTGCCTGGCTGGCTGGCTGCTGGAGAACAGCAGGTATGTGAAGCGAGTGCATTTCATCCCAACATGATCAACCATTAATTCAGGAAGTACTCTGGTGGAGGGCACCACAGGTTCCGCTACATTCTGAAACACGTGACAGGGAAGGTCGCTTACTTGATTGGTTTACGGCGACTCCGATGGTAGAAGTCATCCATGGAAACAGGGACGATTGATTTCTGATGTTCCATGGCATAGTCTTGGACTATAAGTCGCTCTACTTCCATCTGGAGGTGAGCATTTAACTGGAGCAAAAGAGCAAGTGAATAAACTCTTTTAGAATACCCATTCTCAGTGGGGGCAATATCACCCCAAGGGGGCAAAAACTGCCTTGTGGAGAGAATGTCAGAAAATCTTGAATATTACAATGGCTTGTGGCCCTCCAAGGGGTCAGAGTACATAAACAGATATACAGTATAACTGTGGGGTTAAAGTTTTTATTGCAGGATAGAGTGGGCTAAACAAACTGTGCATCTATGCTATGGAATATTACTCAGGAATGAAGTAAGGAATGAACTATTTATGTTACTGGTTCTCAAGGGCATTATGCTGAATGAAAAAAACATCTCCAAAGGCTGCATACTGTATGATTCCATTTATATAACTTCTATGCTCATAACAAGAGTACAGAGATGGAGAACTACAGTGGTTGCGAGGCAAAAGGGGTGGGGAGTCTGGGGATGGCTACATCAGCGTAAGCATGTAAGGGCAAAAACAAATTAAAAATAAGAGGCTCAAGGGAGTTCACGGTTGCTGAGTGGTTAGTATTCTGGACTTTCACTGCTGTGGTCCAGGTTTAATCTGGGAACTGAGATCCCGCAAGCTGTGCGGCACAGCCAAAAAAATACAGAGGCTCAATTCTCCTTGTTAAAAATAAGGATGGAGACTTATTCCAGCTTCACTTTTCTTGAGCATTTACTTGCGAAAACTTGCAAGTTCTTTCTTTGTCTCTTAGAAATATATGTATAAATATTTTTAGAGGGTAAGCCTTTTGTCAGCCTCATAACCCAGAAGTGTCTTTCTCAAGGACCTGGGAACCATCTCTTTGACATGGTTTGACATCTCTGTGTCACCATCAAGGAATACAGAGCCCCATCTCCCAGTTTCCGTGGGAGGATAGAGTCCAATTTCAGAGGACTCTATCATAAAAACACAAGAGGTTTGTTTTCCCTTTGGGTAAAGCCAATTAGCTAACACAGATGGTCATTCCAACTGCCATGTGAGTTCAGCATGAGCAAAGTATGACAGATGGTGCTGTCAAGTCCCTCTTACCCAAGGACTAGTTATAGTTCTTAAGGACTAGTTACTGTTTACCTTGAGAACATGCATATAATGGGTTATATATAGTGGGGTTGTATCTGCTTGGCTCCATGAAAGGCTGAGATTTCTTTCTGCCTTTGCAATCTCTTAGCAGACTAGCAGAAACATGGAACACTTTCTACTTTAATGCTTATCAATAATAAAGTTGGATTCTTCCTTTGTGGAGAGATTTTGTGGGTTGGAAAGAGAGTTTGTTTGTAATTCTATTTTCCCTTAACAAGCACAAGGGATACTTAGGAAATGAAACACTTCCGTGTTTTAATTGTGGTGGTGTTTACACAAAGCTATTCATGGAAAAAGTGGGTGGAATCACACACACATACAGATATGCATACACATGTAGACATGCCGACAGACAGACACACGAGTACATATAAAACTGTTGAAATCTGAATAAGCTCTGTGGCTTGTACCAATGTCAGTTTTCTGTTTTCTACATGGTTCTATAGTTACATAAGATGTTACCATTGGGAAAAACTTTTTTTTTTTTTCTTGCCGCTTCCTGTGAATCTAATTCCTATGCAGAGTGAGGCCAATCTTACCTCAGAAGATTCATCGTCAGGCATATTCTCCTCTGGTGTCTCTAAGTGATCAAGCGTTTCACACTTACTGCACTCTTTCTCTAGGTTTTTTCTGGCCTGGTTTAAGAAGATTTCATACTTTTCACATCCTGTGGGGGTTGGAATTAGAAGGAAATCTGGATGGCTTGGAATATATGAATTATGCCTAAAACACAGATTCTAAGCTCAGGGTCAATAAAGTGAGAAAGAGAAGTGAACTTTGTGATACTTTACCTGCTGTGTTTTCTCTGCTTCAAAAGATATTCTGCACCCAAGACCTCACTGAGGTTCATAACATTATGCTTTAGTGAGCTACCATCTAGTTCCCAAGAACTTTATGGCAGTAATATCCTGAGTCGGTCGTGGGGTGACCAACTGGATCCCAGCTTACTTGACATTTTGCCAATTTAAGCACGGATGGCTATTCCACTTGGGAAACCTCTCCGTGTTGGACAAACCCAGATGGATGGTCTGGTTAGGTTGGTCTCCATGTTTACTGATTATCTATTAACTAAAAGAATATATTTGATTCAAGTTGCTTTAACTACAACTAAATAAGCTATAGCCCCCCCTGAATCAGGGAGGGTGAGCAACAGCGGGAGAAATGTCAGACACCCAAGTTCACCAGTAAGCCAGCACAAATTCAAATACCCAAGTAGACAAAGTAATTAAAGTGCCTTCTGTGAAACCATAGGAAGTGCTGAGACTGCAGTGAACTGGAACAGAGAAGACCCAATCAATACTCAGATTTAAATCATTTTAAAGCTCTCTATTGGTTAAACATGTGCACTGCCATAAAGAGGCCAGATTGGCATCCAGTTTTCAGCCATGAGGCAAAGGGTTTCCTTCTTGAAATTGTATGTGGAGCTGGACTAACCTATGTCTGGTTGGAACTCTAGATGCTAGAAAGTAACATGGTCTTAGATTTACTAATATTTGTGTTCATAACAGGAAGCAGACAATTGGGATATAATGAATCAACAGGTGAGTTAGTGACTTTGGGGAGTGGGGTAGGAGGAAAGGCTGAGGTGGGAGAGCTTAGTCTGAAGCTGCTTAGGGAATGTGGATTTCAAGGAGCTTGAAGAGTGAGCAGTTTCTCTTGACTCCTCATCCTGTAGCCCATGTCAGGAAGAAAGAGCCAGAGTCACTCCATGGCTCAAAAAGCTGCTTAGTTGAGCTTCAGAATCTGCTAAGTCAGAAATACTCTGGTACAGAGTGATGGCTCCAGGAGCTGGATGTTTCCCAGAAAAGCCTTAGCTAGGAATGTGGGGAGACAATTAATAACAGTCTAAATTAGCCCCCAAACTGAGTAATGCCAGCATAAGGGGTTGGAACCTTGGTTGCTTCTCCTTACAGTTTATATTTTGAGAATTGTACTCCTTGCAGTAAAATTAGCCTTAGCCTTCTCAATGGCCAACCATGAGACAACTCAGGGAGAGAGTGCAGCTGGAAGGAACATGCCATGGAAGAAAAGGCATTTGGAAGTACAAAGTCCTGTAAGTCAATAATGGCGAAATTGGCCAAACGTCTTAATTTGGGACTGTCATGGACATATCTTGTTGCACTCATCTCAGGTCATCCAATTTCAACTCTTGATGTGTTTTGCAACTGAAGAATAACACAAAAGGGAAGACTGCCAAACAAATAATGCAGACTGCCAGCACTCTTTTGATAAGCAGCTAAAATGCATCTTGTCATCCAGTAGGGAAATATTACAGGGGGTATAAGTACCTTTGAGGTTCCTGGGGAGATCAAGGCAGATTCGGGGAAAGATTCCCTCTCCACTCAGAGTAATATCTTCTGGGTTCAGGTGGGCAATCTGTATCTGGAAACTCCTTTGAAAGATCTCAGGCACTCCAGGTAAGTAATAAACCTTCAATACTTGCTCTTTATGGGAACTGATAAAACCCTATATGGCAGAAAGATCAGAGAGAACTTTAAGTAAAATTTACAATAGACTCTTGCTTCCAGCAGTTTGGTGCACTGAATAATTCCAAGGGCTTAGTGTATGCCATAGTGTCCACTCACATTCCTCTCCCAAGATTCATTCTTATGCAGGTGTGAGAAAAGGACAGACAATAGAAAAATAGGCAGCATATATGGGCAGGCATTTCATAAAAGAGGAAACCGGAACAGCAAGTCAACACAGGGAAAGCTGCTTATTCTCGTAAGTAATCAGGGAAATGAAAATTAAAATCATAATGAAAAAAATTTTAACCACAAGATTGGCAAACTTTGCTAAATTTCAGTGAGACTATGAACCAAAAGAAACTCATTTACATCTGGTGGGAAATCACCAGATTTTTCACAGGAAAAGTCACCGTGAAAACTACGTCAGCACCTCCTTATAAAGTTGAACAAATGCATAGCCTATGACCTCAAAATTTGACTCCTAGAAAAATTCTCTGTGAAAACTCTTCCACCTGTTGGCTGGGACACAGGTACAAGAGTATCTGTAGCAGGATTATTTAACAGTAAAACTTGGGGTGAGAATCCCCAAATGTGTTTTGACAGGGAAAAGGAAAATTACTTTCAAGGTAGTAGTTACAAAATGAGTATTGTAGATTAGTGAAAATAAATGAACTAGAGCTACATGCAACAATATAGACTACCCTTAAAAACAAAATATTGGGGGGGGGGAATTATACAAATTACAGATACTGATGCCATTTTTATAAAGCTCAAGATAAAGCAAAATTGCATAAAATGAAATCTCCATGAGGGCAGGTATATCTGTATGTTTTGTTTACTATTAGATTATAAGTTCTAGAAAAATGCCTGGTCATTGCAGGTGCTTACAAGTTTTGATAAATTAATAAACTAAAAGTACTCAATATAAAGATGCATATATATGTAATAAAACTGTATTTTACAAATAAAATGACAAACATAAAATTCAGACTAGTGGTTGCTGGCCCAGGAGTAGCCATGAGTATGAGAGACAAAAAGAGCCTGAGTAGATGGCAGTATGTACCAACACACAAGTGATTTCAAATATATTAGTAATGTTCTGAGTTTGAAGATGGGTGGTAGGTATATGGGTATTCATTTTTTTTTATTATGCTCTATAAGTCAAACACATGACATGGATATCTTGTACATACATCAAATATCATATAATAAATTTTAAAAATTGTGAATAAGGTCACAAAATAAAAACTCTAGGTCAGAAATCAGAAAATAAAAGTGGGAGAATTTTATGGTAGAAAACTACCAGAAAAGGCAAGTCAGCCTAGAATATAAACCAGGGGAAATGCTATTATAGATTCAAGTTATTTAGAAGTGTTTTAAAAGTCATCTTTGAAGGGGCCTCTAAAAATTTTTTTTAACATATTTTATTGTCTTTTGATGTTACAACTGATATATAGTCTTTGGGGAAAAATCAGAGAATGAAGATAAGAAAAAGCCTGAGTCATGAAAACTTATGGAGTCTTAATGTATGCTGACAGATCACTGTGGTTAATCCAGGTCAAAATATTAACTCAAAATCTGACCCCTTGAGGCACCTGGCAAAAACAAGTGCAACACTATTGGTAACATCACATTACAATCCAGGGTGAATGAGGCTCTCTCTCCAGGGGATCTTCCCAACCCAAGAATCAGACTAGGGTCTCCTGCACTGCAGGTAGATTCTTTACCAGCTGAGCTACCAGGGAAGCCATAATGATGGAATGAACATATAACCAAGAAAAAGATACACTCATGATTACTATAAAATGTATAGAACCAAACCACAGTAAAAACAACATGTCAAACCTTGTGAAAGACAGTTACTATGCTATTTCAAATGATGCGATATTAATATTGTGAATTCGTATTAATAAACAAAGAAGAATTCAAAGTAAAAAGCATTAAAAGGGAAGAAAGTGGTTATTTAAAATAGATAAAATATACAGCCCAGGAAGAACACTGATAGTAATTAAATCTTGTGTCTTAAATAACATAGAAATAAAAATGTATAAAGTGAAACTTTATATATTGTTATACACCATTTTATACACTCTAGGGTGTGGCTTGCAGGTTTGAGTTTGAGCCCCTCCTACCATGATCAGTGGCTGTCACGGGTGGGTGTGGGGTAGGCTACTTACTGAGAGAGGCTGGATGAATGGCACTCCTGGTAGAAGGCTGTCTGGTGAAGACTGGGGGTCAGTCAGAACCCTGAACTCAAAGCCAACTTTCCCAGTGTTCTTGAGTGTGATTTCATTCTCTGTGACATGGTCGAACAGCTCGAGAGGAGAAAAAGGAGAAGAGTGACTCCCCTGCCACCCGCCCTCTGAGCTTCTGCCATCCTTCTGACCAAGGTGGGTGGCCAAGCATGCCTCACACACACACATTTCATTTTCCATGAGCTGTGTACTAAGTTGGTTCAGTCGTGTCTGACTCTTTGAGATCCCATGGCCTGTAGCCCGCCGGGCTGCTCTGTCCATGGGATTCTCCAGGCAAGAGTACTGGAGTGGGTTGCCGTGCCCTCCTCCAGGGGATAGATGCAGGCCAATCCACATTTTGGTATCACAACCAGGTGCCTACTGGGTAGGAGGAGCTCTGGACCCTGGAGTCTAGCTCTAGTCTTAGGTCTTCTAACAACTAATTTAGTTTAGTACAGCTGTGGGTAACCTCCTTAGACCTCTGGTTCTTCACCACAAGGAATTCATATTAGAGGATCTTCAAGTAAGCTTTTTTACATTAAGAAGATTTAGATAAGAGTTGAGTTCAGAATTTTCTAGAATGAATGTTTCTATTTTTATAGAGAGACATGGGAATAATAGGCCAGACATGTTCTTTTTCCTGAGATTTTGCTAACACAACCCAAAAGGTCCAATAATCACAAACTGAAGCCACTTAAGGGGCTCTTAGAATAAGAGCTTCCTTTGAACTAGCTGCTTCAAAGGGAGTACTCTGAGCTGAACCAGAACCAATCGCCCAGAAAACCGTGGAGATAAGGAGTGAAAGAGAATTCTATTTAGTCAACATGATACATAAAGTGTCAATAGGTATTGGGTGAATTTGATTTTCCCAATTAACTTATAAATATTATAACTTAACTTTAACTTATGCAATTTAGTAATAATACATGCAGTGGCTATATAATGGGGAGTCTAATTCCCATTAAAATTTGGTAGGCGATACAGTATCTGAGTATATAACACTAATTCTAATTGGGAAGAAAAGCTGTACAGACATAGAATTGACAATTATTCCAAAGCAAGATTTAGAAAGTACATTATATTATTATATTATGGCAAAGACCATACTTACTTGCCAAGAGAATGTAGTATAGGAGGAAGGTAACAGAGGGAGGGAACTGGGCTGGGTCTTACAGTATGTGTGAGTTTGGAGTTGGCAGAGTAGAGGATGAAAGGGACAATACAATGGGAAAGATGGAGGCAGGAAGGGCTGGGGTGCATTAGGGCTAGTGGGTCAACCAATCTGACTATAAATGAATAAATGGTTTATAATGGGAAATCATGAGAAACAAAGTTCAATGTGAAGGGAGCGTCAGTTAATAGAGGGACTTAGGATACCCTCACCCAGGTGGAGGAACCTGGCTCTGACCCACAGAGTGACTCATGATTGAATGCATTCTCTGCTCCAGGCACAGTACTCACCAGACACTAAAGAAACCATAACTACTTGGTGAAACAGGAATTGCCACCCCATTCCCATTTTATAGATGAGGGACGGTGAGACTTTGAGGGGTTAGGTGACGGTCACAGTCAGTAGGAAGTAAAAGTAAGATAACCTCCCAGTTCTTCTGACCACAAAACAATGTTCTCTTCTCTTTGCTGCTTTTCCAAATGCCTCTGGGGTTAACTGTTCAGGGATTGATGGCATGAAAATGTAATCTAGGGGAAATCTATCTGACAGTGTTATTTAGATGGGTTATAGGTAGAAGTCAGTAATGCACTGTAATCTCTTGTTTCCATGGGTCTGTGGACCAGCAGCATCGACATCACCTGGGAGCTTGTCAGAAATGCAGAGTCTCAGGCTCCATCATGGACCTACTGAATCAGAATCTGCACTTGAACAGGACTCCAGGTAAGTCACACACACATCATAGTCTGAGCAATAATTCAGGCATGGCTTGATGAGATCCTGGAGTGTGATAACCACACTGGTGATGGGAAAGGAAAACCAGCTCAGAAGAATTATGCTTGATGAAGGAACAAACCCTGGAGGGTGTAAGGATGTGGGGAGGTGAGGGACAGAGTGCAGTTGAAAATTCCGTAGAGGGTGTAAACTCAAGGGGCTGAGAAAGGAGGGGTCCTACTGAAAGAAATAAAGAGGCCAGAAAGGGCTTTTGGATTGAGAATAAAGATCCAAATTTTAGGGTCTAACATGCAGAATTTGAGGAGACAATAAGAAAAGCAAGTGAAAATGTCTGGCACGTGGATGGCAGTAGGAGGATGATCAGGGTTAGGAAGCAGATTAGGGATCAAGGACAGGGGTGATGGTGAGACTATGAACACTGCAGGTTCCAGGAGAGATGAGAGCTCTAGAACTTTGACCAATATTGAAGACAAACCCAGAAAATCTCCTCCTAATGGCTAGCAGTACCTGTAATCCATAGTTAATATCCTTGGTGTCAAAGGAATAGTTGACCAGGGAGGCCTCTCCCCTTAGTAGGATCTCGTAGGTGGGTCCTCCTTCCACTTCGCACAGAGCCTTAGCCTGTGCAATGATGTCACAGTGTCCATAGAAGGTGAATGATATCTGGTGGCTGCTGTGTGGCTGCAGCACTCCATAGAGGGGCAAAATATCAAACACCTGTAGAGAAAGTCATTCCACAGGAGGGTCTGCAAAGGGTGGGCTAAAGCTCAGCCAACTTACAGACTGACTCCTCGCTTTACCTTGCTTGATGCTATGAAAGCTGACTAAATCAGCATTCTGAAAATATATGATGATAAGGCAGTAACAGTGCTTGGGCAAATTTCAATTTCTAACTTGGGGGCAGATGCTCAGTAAGAAGAGTTAGTATTAGATGGCTTTAGGGCCCATGAGGTGTTAACTTACTTCTTCTATCCCAATGGAAAGCATTTCATCCCATTCAAAGCTCCATGGGGATTCCTGAAACTCCCTGCGGCTCTGGTTCACGTCTATTCTTTCTGTTTCAGCAGAGTTCATTTTCAATCCCTAGGGATTTGAGGTGTGAGGAAAAACATGTAAGCATTCATAATTTGTCATCAATGTGCTCCTCCCCTTCACTGACAAAAAAATGAAGTAGGCTGTATATATTTTAAAAATAGCATGGCCCTCCCGCCCCACCCCTGGAGATAACTGGGCAAGTGTCCAAGATGTTTGTACAAGGATGTTTACTGCAATGTTATTTATAATAGCAAAACTCTGGAAGTAAATTAAATGCCTATCACTAGGCAGGTAGGGGGTGTCGCTTTAAGTGAAGTGTGTATGGTACCTCTACCTGTGGAGGATGACGCAGTGTGCATGTATGGACCAGGGATGACATGCACTACTGAGTGAAAAAGCAGTTCCATTTGTGTAATACTCAGTTCAGTTCAGTAACTCAGCTGGTTCTGACTCTTTGCGACCCCATGGACTGCAGCACGCCAGGCTTCCCTGTCCATCACCAACTCCCAGAGCCTGCTCAAACTCATGTCCATCGAGCTGGTGATGCCATGCCACCATCTCATCTCATATGTGTGATATTACATATGCCTGTGTACCATACCTGCAAGTGCTAGTGTGTCTAAATTCACTCAGATTTTCATATGCAAATAGAGATATGCGGGAGGGTAAATGCTAAAATTTTTCAATGAATGGTGGGATTTTTGAAAATTTTTGCTTTCATTTTTCTATATTCTTAAATTTTCTATGACATCTTAAAAATACACAGAAAGCTTCAAAGATCAAAATACAAATCAATCATTAGGTTATTCTGCAGATTTATATATATATGTGTGTGTGTGCACAGTGTGAGTATATGCAAATACATTTATATTCTGATTTTTCAGTTAACATTATAGCATGACTGACACCTTCCCATATGACTAAATATTCCTTACATGCATAATTTAAAATACTTTAAAAAACAGAACATGTAGTATTTTTACTTAATATATCAGGGTTTGCTCCAAATCAGTAAAAAGAAAAAAGTTCTCATTTTCTTAAAAAGGACTTCATAGTATTGCCTGGTGCAGATGTAATATATTCGACCAGCTGGGAGGATATATTCTCCCATTGGGAGAATTAAGTCGTTTCCAATTTTTCTTCCTTTTTCCAATAAAGCTGCTATGTACAAGGGTCGTTACGTGTCATTATATAAACCTAAAGGTATATGTGGAGAACAGTACTGTAGTAGAGGCACTGTGTATTTTAAATTTTGATGTGCTCAGTTGCTAAGTCATGTCTGACTCTTAACAACTCCATGGACTGTATCCCATCAGGCTTCTCTGTCTATGGGATTTTCCAGGTGAGAATACTAGAGTGGGTTGCCATTTCCTTGTCCATTAAATCTTGATACACCTGCGAAATTGCCTGTCATAAAGGCTCCGCTCATTCATACCCCTACCTACAACGTGTGAAAATGCTTGCTTCCCTCCACTCTGCCACTATTGAGACAAATCCTATTGTAAAAGATTGCTTTGTGTCCACGATGATCTTCTCATTTATTTTTTGCTATTTCTTAAGTGTTTTAACATACATGTTTGTATATACATCCACGTATATATAATATACATATTGTATTGTATATTGTAATAATAATTCCTGATTATTTCCTCAGGCCATCATTCTAGAAGGAGAATTTAAGAGTACGAATTTATAAACGCTCTTGCTCTTTTTTTTTTTTTTTTTAACCATGTAAGACCGTTCTTCTTTTGTGGCCTCTCTCTAGGGGCTGGGAAGAATGCATGATGGCCAAGGTCAGGGTAATTGGCTTTTCCGTTACAGAGATAATCTGTGTGCTGAAGTGTCTGGGTTGTCACTGAGGTGATGGTTCTGTGGGCGTTTGGTTGGGAAGTGACCTGGAAAAAGATCTCATAGCCCACTCACCCCAGAGAAAGGAAACTGCACGTCTGAGACCGCCAGGATGGGCACTTGTGTGTTTTTGTTTTCTCTTTCTTCGGATTCAACATCTTCATCCACAGTAACAGTCCTAGGGAGTTTAATGAAATGTGGAGGCTCACTCATTCAGCCACCATCACAACACAGTCTTCAGCTGCATTATGGCCCTGTCCTCCTCTCTCCTTCGCTGCACCCCAAAGAATAAGTGAAGTTCTCACTCAAAAGACACTTTTCTCAAGCTAGTCAGTGCTCCCTGTCCCCAAACACGCTGTCTAAGCCATCAAACTGGCCAATTTTCCAGAGGCCCCGACCCTTCTTTCCTGGCCTATGAAGCCCTTATCTGACTTACAGAAATTCTCAAAAGCTCGGGCAACCCTTCAGACAATTTGGATGTGCCCCCGAGTGCTCAATGTTAAGCTTCATCATTTACTGGAACATTCCTATCGTGAGACTACAAGGTTTGGCCAATTGTCACATCATTTTCTGCCTTCTAAATAAACTTGACCTGACCCTGGCTGCAGACCTTGGGCAGATGGAGAAGGCAACAAGATAAGAAGGGCTCAGTCCCTCAGGAATCAGGAGGCTACACTCTCTGAGAGCAGAGATGACTTTTAACTCTGGATCCCAGATGCCCAGCAAAGGGACCAACACAGAGGAGGCACTCATTAAACTGCTGGAAGAATAAATGAAGGATCTGAAGAAGGAGTTTGAGAATATAATTCAGTGTAAAGAATGCTATTTACAGATACCCATTGTGGCTTTGAGTTTGCACTTACTTAACAAAATCACTTAGGTCGATCTCGGGGGACTCTATTGCCGGGACTGCAGCCGAGCTGACAGATGCCAAGGTTACTGGGGTGGACTCCTCTTGGGACAGGGGGGCACTGTAGGGCTTCTTTGGCCACATCGCAAACCTAAAACACAGGGTGGATGGGGGAACACAGTCACATCAGCTGTTGCAGGCCAGTGCCTGGTGGGCTCTTTCTTGAAGGCCCAACTCCAACTCCTAGACTAGGCAGGTCGAGGCGGGACTGCCCAACCCCTCTCTTGGACTGACTTTCCTCACTTCATAACTGAGGTTTCACTTTCTCCAAAAGTTTGCTGACCAGCCCCTTCCAGCATCGGTCCTGTGTCTTTTCTCTGAGAACCCGCGGCCTCCAGGCTTCCCCTCACACACTGCTCTACCCCTTCCTGCTAGACTGTGAGCTCGCCGGGGACTTGTATCTAACACACCCTCTACCACAGTGCATGGCCTGCAGGGGCACAGCGAGGAATGAATGAGTCACTCGGGCCCCTGCTCCCAGCTTAGGAGAAGGCAGGGTAAGGTTGCGAGGTGCGCACTCTCAGGTCCTGTTAGTGAGGGCTTAGCCCTTGTGGGACCCTGCCTCCCATCATGCTTGCTCTGGGTGGCTTGACTGCCTCACCCTGGTCCTGGCCTGGCCAGTTTGCTTTGTCACCACTCAAATTCTCAGAGCCCCCAAGGGCTGAGGGGGGAAGCGGTGCCTGCACCAGCTGGTACTAAAGGCCTTATCTCCAGGTCTTCTGTTCGGTTTTCACAGAATGGACCTCATAAAGGCCAAAGTGGTGGGGTCACCCCCCTTCTTGCTGTTTTCCCAGGGTGTAGGGGCTTTTTAAGGGATATATCCCCTCTCCCATCTCAGGCCCCTGATATTCATTTCAACCCAGTTTCACTTAGATATTCATTCTGACCCCATGTGCTGTCTACTTTTCAGGAGAAATGTTATGTTTTATGAAGCTCCTGCCACTTCCTATCTTCCTCTGAAGTTTCACAGCATTTCACATGCGCATCGTTTAGGATACTGTCCACTTCACCTGAGTGCCATTTCCTAAACTTCAGATGTTCCACTACCCTCTGACTTCATGATTTCTGCCTTGTTGAGTATCACCTAATAAATCCATTGTATTGAGGTATAGCTAACACTCACAATGCACTCGCTTTAAACATATAGTTTGATAAATTGTTGCATATATATATATATATACACACACACACACACACACCTTCCCAGTATAATCACTACCATATTAATGTACACAGCACTTAAAATGTTCATCATCTTAAGAAGTTCCCTTGTGCCTCTGCCCAGTCAATCCCCAACCCTGGCTCCATATGAACTCATCGGCTTTCTACCACTGTAGATTTAGCTGTGCCTACAGTTTCATGTAAGTGGACTCCTACATATGTACTCTTTTGCGTCTGACTTCTTTTGCTCAGCATACTAGTTTTGAGAATTATCTATACTGTAGCAAGGGGCAGCAGTCTCCTCTTTTTCTTTTTCATCACTGAGCAGTATTCGACAGTATGTGTGATGACTAGAGTGTTTATCCATCATCTTGTTGATAAGACACCTTGGCTTTATCCAGCTTTTAATACTAGAAATAAAGTTGCTATGAACAAATGAGTACATGTCTGTGGACATTATGTTTTCATTCCTCTCAGGTAAATTCCAAGGAAGGAAACTGCTGGGTTGTATGGTGTATGTATGTTTAAAATGATAGGAAAGTGCCCATTTTCCAAAGTGACCTTACACCAATTTTCACTACCACCCACAGTGATGAGAGTTCTGGTTGGCCCACATCTTCACTCACACTTGGTATTCAGTATTTTAAATTGTAACTATTCAAATGAGTATGAAGTGAAGGCACGTTGTGGTGTTAATCAGTAGGCTGATTTTCAAGGAAAACCTTGTATCATTACAGCAAATTAAAAACTAGTTTTATCCACCACATTTAGAAAAATCAGCATGATGGGAAGAATTAATGTCCTTATTTTCTTGCCTGGTGAAGACTTGAGTTGACTCCCACTTGCTCTTTTTAAGAAGAGAGAGCAGTTCAGTTACCTCTTGGGGAAACACTGGGCTATCACCACCCAGGCACTGTGAACTCTTGGAGGGCAGGGTTCAATGTCTTTTCTCTTCACCATTCATAAAGTCCAGGGTCTTAGACACAGGGCATGAGCTCAATACAGGTCTGATTGAATGGATGGATGGATGGATGGTTGAACAAGAACTGGTAGGCAGCATGCAGGGTAATTTGACTCTGCACCTCCACCTCCACCCCCATCCCCACCCAGGATGGCCTTATAAGAGCATGGAAAAGCTCTCTTCATCTTCCACAAGCTTCCATTTGGCTCCTTTCAGGTCAGGTGTCTCTGGCTGACATTATCTTGGGCTGAAATCACACCATTCTAGGCAAAGGACAGAGGGACTGAGTGCTGGGTGGCTCATTAGACTCCAGGACCTCATTCTTGGATGGATTCTGATTCTTTAGGTCTCAGTAGGGCCCAGGAGTTAGATGTTTAATGTCTTCCCAGGTTGATTCTAATGTAGAGCCAAATTTAGGACCCACTGTGGGTAGGGAAGGCCAGAGGACAGTGAAGGGCTGGAGCTGATAATTAATGTGGGACTGTCACTCAGCCTAACCAGCTCGGGACAGTGAAGACCAGCAGAGGGTGATTTGGAGCATTTATTAAATCACCCCAGGGTAGCAGACTCTCTGGGGAGACTCTGCAGGTCCCTGCCTCACATAACAGCAATCTCATCCAAAATTTGCACCCCCCTTGGATGTGGTTTGGATGGGGAAAAAAAGCAAATGGGAATATATGAAAATTAAAAATACAAAGCTGTAGAGTGTCTGCAGACCTGAGGGAAAACAACACCTCAGCTGATAATGCTACCTGGACATCGGGGAAGCAAGAGGTCTTTTGGAAACAAATAACGAGACTGGTAAAGCTGCCCCACTGCTAACAGGCAGCAGACAGAGAAAGCGTCATCATAATGAAGGCTTTAACTTATCATTAAAATGGAAAACCTGCTTCAAAGAATTGAAATAGAATGTTGGGAGAGTTTTTTGGATCAAATTTCATTTTGCTCTCAGGAACAGATGATTACTTTCCTGTTATGCTGACCCAAACAGGATGAGATTCAGTTATTTTTAAAAGAGAATGCGTGGCAAACAAGGAAAATCAATACTGCTCCAGTTGCAGAGCCGCCCATGTCAGGATTGCTGAAGGAGCCAGCAAGGAAACCCTCCCCTCAGCTGTGACAGGGCTGTGTGAATGTCAGACATGCTGTCCGTCAGCCACCTTGGTTTGGGCTCAGCGATTTCCCTTTTCATATTTTATTTTCAATTCATGGGTAAGTTACGATTGATGCAATCTTCTGTGTTACAAATTAAAAGAAGTCCACCACTCTCCTTTCCTGGTCTCCCCTCATTGGATGTAGTGTTCCATCAAAACAAAAACCCCAAAGAACAGGCTGGTGTTTCAGGAAATGCTGCGTATTGTGGTTTAGACCACATTTGGAGATGGAATGGTGTATGTTACACAGCCGCTGAAGTGTTTGTGGGGCAGACAAGGTCTTGAAAAAGGGGGGTCCCCTTGTAGTAGACAGTGACTTTTAATTTGCTGATTCATCAAAACTTGGATTCCGGGAGCGTTCATATAAGAGGGTGAAAATGGCCACTGACTGGATAAAATGGTCCTGCAGGTATGTTTTATTTGGCTCACGTTTAGCATTTTTTGAAATTACTGACAGCAGCAGAGGCTGATGGTGCACAGGCTAGGTGCACTCGGACGATGCACCCATCCCTGGGTGCTGCGGGTGCTGGTTACACCTTTCTCTGGAGCACCACCCTGGCTCAGGGGGAGCTGCCTCACTCTCCCTGAGCTGCCTAGGAGGTTATGTTTTTCATCCCCTACAGTCTCAGCTATGCAGTTGTGTCCCACCTCAGCATGGCTGGCCAGTGGGAATCTGCTTTCTGGGCCATGATGAAGGGCTTAGGCAGTCTGTCTTCCCTGTGTGCACTCCGCCTCTCCCGCTCATGTGGCAGAGTGAGTGCTGATGGGGAAGGTGCTGAGCAAGTCCCATCTGTTTTGTCTGTCATTCTCTTCCCAATGTGGAAAGATCAGCAAGTATAAGACCACAAAGCTGGGCAATAAATATGGAAACGTGGCTGAGGCTTTGTGTTTGTGCTCAGAGAGGCTCCGAAATTTGCCTACTTTCAATGAGATTTAAAGTGATGATCATAATCTGCTCCCTTTAGAAGCAGGGATTGGGGGGGCTATCTAATCTAGGGCAGTTTGTGAGGTGCAATGTTGGAGGAAGGGCAAGAAGCAGAGAAAGAGAGAGGGTGGTTTAAGAAATTGAGAGAAGCATAGGTCAGATAGCTGAGAGGAAGAATGGGAATGTAAAAAACCACCTGATAAGATATAACAAGTAAAGATGTGTGGTTTGCTTAATGTAGCACAGATTATAAATTAAAGCAATGGAAATAGGAGGTATAATTCTAGGAGAAAATACCTTGACAATGCAATCAGTCTTGTCAGACAGCACACATTCATAACCTTGAATTGTTGGAACTCCAACTGGACCTCTGAACCACGCTAGGAGCGCTGATGGGACACCGGTGGCTGCTGTGGGTCATTTTCTCATTTTGTTTTCAAAATAAGGGGAGGGCAGGGAGCAGAAGGCTTGACCCTGAAGGGCCTTGTAAGTCTTACTAAGGAGCTGACTTTGTCCTCAGGAAAATGGGGAGTCTTCCAAAACATTTTAAATGGGGAAGTGAAATGATCAGTAAGTTCATCTGGGCTGTAGAAAGGGGCAGGGATTTGAAGGGGACAGCTCTAGCATGACCAAACCTGTGAACCATGCCGTAAACAGTGATGGAAAATATGACCCAATGGGATGTGTTCTGTTTTTATATGATTTTTTTTTTAACAAAATAAGAATCAGGAGGCCCACACAGAAAACAGTGTTAGACATTCAAACAAAAGATAATGGCAGCCTTGGTCATGGAGGTGGAGATGGAGATGGAGCAGGATGCTCCTATGCAGATTAGGAGGTGGGACGGCAGGACCATGGCCCTGGGGTGAGGAGCTCATCCTGACAGACCACAGCCCAAGGTCCAGCCCCACTGCTGCCGCCTCCCCAGCCTGTCCATGAGCAAGGCCGAGTGGCTGGCTAGACAGAGGGGATGGAAATAGAACAGTGGAGGAGACCGGAGGGCCCACACTACAATCACCTATGTTCCCCCTACATTTGGCAACTTCCCCTGCCCAATACCAAGAGGAAGAGGCATGTGAGAACACTAAAAATCAAGTGGCAGGAGGATGAGCACCTCTCCTGTCACCGTGGCTGCTACCCCCCTCTCCTGTCATGCGTACCTCCACTGTGGCCAGCCCTGACTCCCAACTCATTGCTTCTCTAGTCTCCATCATTGTCATCACTGCCAACAGCACTGTTATCACCATCATCTGCTTCCATTTGGCACCTACACACTTTCTCACATGGAAAACAGCCTGCCTGAGCCCTTTATTATGTCCCAGAATACTTCCAACTGGCCTACCTGTTCTAAGGTGGAAGTTGGTGAGACACAACGGAACAGCTGAGACTCAAGTTACTCATAATGTGTTTTTAAAGGGTCTCAAAAGGAGCTGCTGCTTCCAGAACAATGGATCTCACTGCAGCTGTCCACTGAATCTCCCGTGGCTCTTTAAGAACAACTTTCCTACCCAAAACTGTATGCAAGAAATAAACTTCTGTTGTTTTAAGCCACCCAGTCTGTGGTAGTTGTTTTAGCAGCCCGAATAGACTTAGACAGGCCCTAATAAAGTAATTGTAGCCAATAACTAGCATCTCTTACTCTCTCTCAACTATTATATTAAGCACTTACTAAGGACTGCCTGTGTTTTAGTTGTTCAGTTGTGTCTGACTATTTGGAACCCCATGAACTTAAGCCCACCAGGTTACTCTGTCCATGGAATTCTCCAGGCAAGAATACTGGAGTGGGTAGCCATTCCCTTCTCCAGGGAATCTTCCTGACTCAGGTGGCTCAGATGATAAAGAATCTTCCTGCAATGCAGGAGATTTGGGTTTGATCCCTGGATTGGGAAGATCCCCTGGAGAAGGGAAAGGCTATCCACTCCAGAACTCTTGCCTGGAGAAGTCCATGGACAGAGAAGCTTGGTGGGCCACAGTCCATGGGATTGCAATGAGTCGGACATGACTGAATGACTAATACTTTCACTTTTTTTTTAAAGGACTGCCTAGTCAAATCCTCACAACAGCTTGATGAGGTAGGCGTGATGATGGTCTTCAGTTCAGATGACAGAACCCAGAGAGTAAGTCAGTGGCTGAGCTAAGTCAACCCGGCTCCGAAGCTGATACTCTTCACAGCTTTACTGGACAACAGGAGAAGGCTCATCCTTGGTTACCTCATGCCAGGCCATGCACAAGGCGATGACTCATAAACTAGGTTTTTTTTTTTTTTATTATAAAAGTAATTGGAATCTACAACATAAGGAACATACAGCGCATTGTCTAGAAGGTTTCTGTGGAAGAGGAGGGATCCATTCTGATTGTATATAAACATGGAAAGCAAGACACAGTTGATCTTGCCCATGAAGTGACTTACTACAGTTTTGCTGGAAGGTAAGAGTGGAGGGGTGTGCCCAGAGTCTACCTTGAAGCTATCCAGAGAGATTTCCATGATAAATGACCACTTCCATAGAAGCTCCAGAAGGTGTCTCTACTGCTACATGCTCTTAGGAAGGCTGCCAAACAGGTGGGCTGTGAAATCTCCCTTACAATCAGCTTCAAAGCTCTTCAGAAATATTTCCAAAACAGGACAGCTTTTAAAATCAATTTCCTTTTTTAGCATTTTTTAAGTTTTTTATTTTGTATTGCTGCTGCTGCTGCTAAGTCACTTCAGTCGTGTCCGACTCTGTGCGACCCCATAGACGGCAGCCCACCAGGCTCCCCTGTCTCTGGGATTCTCCAGGCAAGAACACTGGAGTGGGTTGCCATTTCCTTCTCCAATGCATGAAAGTGAAAAGTGAAAGTGAAGTCGCTCAATCGTGTCCGACTCTTAGCGACCCCATGGACTGCAGCCCACCAGGCTCCTCCATCCATGGGGTTTTCCAGGCAAGAGTACTGGAGTGAGGTGCCATTGCCTTCTCCATATTTTGCATTTTGGGGTATAGCCAATTAACAACATTGTGATAGTTTCAGGTGAACAACAAAACGACTTGACCATACATAACATGTATCCTTTCTCCCTTAAACTCCCCTCCCATCCAGGCTGCCACATAACAATGAGCAGAGTTCCCTGTGATCTGATTTATCCACATGTTTGTATTAATTAAGCATGGGGGAAGTTGTGAAATCTTAATTAATACAAACATGTAGATAAATCAGACCAGTATGTGAAACAAACAGATGTCATCCTAACTGAGGTTCAGATGTGCACCCATAACTTTCCACTGAATCCTTTAGAAGCCAGCTTAGTTCGCACTGAATATCTAAAAGCCTGATGCCCTCCATTGAATCTGAGACATTGAGAAGATGCCCTAATAAGACTAAATCTAAAATAAGGTAACTAGAGTTCTATAATAACATAAAAATAGTACTAGAAGTTTTATAACACTCAAAATTGAAATGAAAAGGCAGCCCAATTCATTTCTCTATGGGGTAACGTATCTCAGGAAATTGGACTAAATTAAACTGCAAACAGAAGCAGACTGTATGAGTCCTCACATGGTAATTGCTTTTAAGTTAAATACTAAGAGAGTGAAAAGTCGCCCTCTTCTTGGACTGGAGTCACTTGCAGGTTGACCACAAAGGCAGGATTCTAGAAGCTCAGACTTGAAACATGGTGTAAAGCTCTCCCGTTAGTCCCAGAGGCAAATTTGATCCCCTGGTTTTAGCTTGCCCATCATACCAGGAGAGGAGATTCTAGAGAAATGGGCTATGGGAGGCCCGGGGGGCTTTGAGGGGCATCAGCATGGAGGATAACCAGGATGGCTGGGGGCTGACCCCACACTGTTCTCTTTCATCAGGGGCTTCAATAGTGTTATATTTATGATGAGGATGAGAAGCTGTAGGTGTTGAATTCATGATTACTCTCAAGCTATGTGCATGTGTTACACATGCTTTTGCCTACATGCTGTAACTTCACAATAAAACAAGAGTGAATGTCAAGGAACATTGTGGAGTGAGAAAGGGCTTCAGCTGGGTTTGAAATCCTTACTGACCTTCTAGAGAGGAAGTTTCAGTTAAGGGAGGGGCCAAAAGCCGGTTTAAATAGAATCAGGGAGTGAAAGGGCTGACTAGGGTACTGTTTCCTTCTGTCTCCTCATACAGAGATGGCGGTTGACACAAGAGGATTAAGAGGAGGCCTTTTCAAGATGTGGAGCACTTGCGCTGAGGGCAAAAATCTCTCTCTCTGGTAAGAGAGAGATTACTGATGGAGAGAAGCACAGATGGAAAGTCTGTCCTTGAAAAGCAACAGATGTCAGGAGAAGGAAATGAGATGATGAGCGCGGTAGCCTGAAGAAAAGCAGTATGTGGTGTGGGCTAGAGGGAGGCGAGCTGCCTAGCAGTGTGGTGGGAACCTGGAGGGAGGGATGCCTGAGTAAGAGGGTGGCTAGGAGGAGCTAAAAGGAAGGACCGATCCAGGAAACACTTTTGAGGAAAAACTGATGGCACGTACTGACCAACTGGTGCTGAGGACAGAGGCAGAACCAAAGAAAGGTGGTACAAAACCAGATAGGCGCAGCCTTGGGAATGTTCAGGATCAATGATCAGCGAGTGACACATTGCTTTCCAAAGTAATTGTGCTGGTTTACACGCCTATTAGCAACACATGTGCTTCTAACCTCCACACCCTCAACAACATTCAGTATGGCCGTATTGCATTTAACATGGTGGGTGTGCGATTGTGACTAGCGTTTGTTTTAATTTCCATTTTCAAGATTACTAATAAGATGGAACATCTTTTGATACGCTTACTGGCCATTCAGATCTCTTCGGTGAAATAACTGCTCATTTCCTCCCTTTTAAAATTGAATTACATGTTTTTTCCTCCAAAGGCATGCTTTATGTATTATGTATTCTAATAATTTGAAGGTAATGTGTATGCTGAAACCTTTTTCAATCTGTAACTTGTCTTTCATTCTTTTCTATGGTGTAAAAAGGAATAAAAGTTCTCACACTTAAGGCAGAAACTATGAAAAGTTTCTTTGAGGTTCTGTGCTTTTTCTTATCTTATTTAAGAAATTCCCCTTTATTCAGAGATCATCAAGGCATCATCCCACATTTTTTTCATATTTAAAGTTTGGACTTTTATATCTTTAACCCATATGGAATTAATTTTTTGTATAGTGTGAGTTTAGGGATGTATTTAGGCTTTTTTTCCTCCACAGATAGTGGATCATCCCTAGATCATTAACTGAATATACCATTCCTTCTCCTTTGTTTTATGATTTCAACTTAGTTATGTTTCCATACATGTATGGGTCTGTTTCTGGGCTCTATTCTATTCTTTAGTCCATTTGCCTATCTGTGCACCAATACCACACTATTAAAATAACTATATTTTCATACTAATGTGTTATCCAGTAGGGAAAGACCTCCCTGTTTGGAGGGACTTCACTAGTTTTGTTCCTTTGCTCTTGCATATATATTAATGTTTTAGAATCAATCTGTTGGGATTTTGATTATAAGTAAATTGAAACTATAATTTTGGGGAGAAATATAACATCTTTAACAAACTGAGCTTTTTAAAGCAAAGATCATATTATGCCTCACCTTGTATTTAGGTCTTTCAAAATGAGTTTTAATAAAATTATTTTATACATAGAGATATTTGCAATTTTTGTTAAATTTATTCCTATATTTAAAATTTTGCATTCTCTTTTTTATTTGCTGCTGGTACACAGAATTGCATTTGGCTTTTATAACTCATACCTATTCATCATCCTCACTAAATTCTTTTCCTAATCCTAATAATCTGTTATGGATTATTTTGAGATTTTTATATAAGTATTCATAACATGGCAGTTTCATTTCTTTCTTTCCAAATCTAGTCCCTTTTATTTATTTTTGTATCTTCTTGCACTGGCCAGGCTCTTTAATAAATTACTAAATAGAAATGAAACTTTGTCTTGTTTGTGATATTAAAGGAAATAATTTTAACATATTATTGTTTTCCAAGTTCTCCTTGATTGAGTTGAGGAATTTTCCCATGAATAGTTGTTTAGCTTTATTAAATAGTTTTTCCTTCATCTATTGAAAGGACCATACATTTATTTCTTTAAAGTGGTAAATGTTTAGATTTTTCATATCTTGAATCAACCTTGCATTCCTGGAATAAGCCCAACTTGGTCATGATATTCCATCTTTTTATCCTTTGCTGGATGCAGTTTGAAAACATTTTGGTGGATATTTTGCATTCACATTTTTAAATTAATGAGTGATAATGACAGGAAATATTTATGTCTCTGATCTGGCTTAATTGATTTTGGCTAGTTTAGTTTCAAAAAATGACTTAAGTAATATTTTCTCTTTTATTTCTCAAGAGTTATGTTAAGTTTGTGAGTTGTGTAAGCAAAGGAAGCTATCAACAAAATGAAAAGATGTACTAAATGGAAGAAAAATACTTGCAAATGATATCACCAATGAGGGGTTAATATCCAAAATATATAAATAGATCATACAACTCAACATCAGAAAAACAAACGACTTGATTTAAAAATGGGCAGAATACCTGAATAGGCATTTTTCCAAAGAGGACATGCAGATGTCCAACAGGGACACAAAGAGATGTTCAACATTATTATTTATCAGAGAAATGCAAAATTTTGAAACTACAGTGAGCTATCACTACAAACCTATCAGAAGAGTTATAAAAAGGAACACAAATAACAAATGCTGGAAAGGATGTGAAGAAAAGGGAATCCTCAAATATTGATGATGGAAAATGTAAGTTGATGTAGCCACTGTGAAAAACAGTATGGAGGTTTCTCATGAAACTAAAAATAGAACTATTGTATGACCTGGCAATTCCATTCCTAGGTATATAATTGTAAAAAAAACAAACAAACAAACATGAATTTGAAAAGATACATGTGCCTCAGTGTTCATAGCATCATTATTTACAGTTGCCAAGATACAAAAACAACCTAAGTGCCCATTAACAAATGAATGGATAAAAATGTGGTGTGTATATGTGTATATGTGCACATATATATGTGTGTGTGTATAGCATGTATATATATATGTATAATGGAATACTTCCCAGCCATAAAAGAAGAATATTTTGCCATTTCCAACAACATGGATGGATAACAACATTATGCTAACTGAAATAAGTCACACAGAGGAAGACAAATACTATATGGCATCATATTTGAGGAATTTAAAAAATACAACAAACTGGTGAATATAACAAAAAGAAACAGAGTCACTGATACAGAGAACAAAATAGTGGTTACCAGTGGGGAGAGGGAAGATGGGATGGGCAATATTGGGGTAGGGAAGTAAAAGTTAGAAACAATCATATATAAAATAAACTATAAGGATATACTGTATAACATGGAAAATATAGCTTATATTTTATAATAACTATTAATGGAGTATAACCTTTAAAATTGTGAATCACTATATTATACACCTGTAATTTACACAATATTATAAATCAACTGTACTTCAATAAAAAGTAAGTAATATAAAAAAAGAATGTGTGTAGGTTCGGAATTATTTGTTCCTTGAATGCTTGGAAAAACTTGCTTTTGTCTATTAGAACCAGTGTTTTATGTTGGAAGTTTTGAGAGGTTTTCTCCTGTAGTTGATATCTAATCACTGCTGGGCATATACACAGAGGAAACCAGAATTGAAAGAGCCACGTGCACCCCAATGTTCATCGCTGCATTGTTTACAATAGCTAAGACATGGAAACAACCTAGATGCCCATCAACTGATGAATGGATAAGAAAGCTGTGGTACATATACACAATGGAATATTACTCAGCATTAAAAAAAAAAATTCATTTGAAGCAATTCTACTCAGATGGATGAAACTGGAGCCCATTATCCAGAGTGAAGTAAGCCAGAAGCAAAAACAACAATACAGTATATTAACACATATATATGGAATTTAGAAAGACAGTAATGAGAACCCAACATGGGAGACAACAAAAGGAACGCAGATGTATAGAATAGACTTGTGGACTTTGTGGATGAGGGTAAGGGTGGGATGATATGGGAGAAGGGCATTGAAGCATGTTAATTGTCATGTGTCTAATCAATCGCCAGCCCAGGATTGATCCTCGGGCCTGGTGCAGCGAGATTTCCCGGGGGGGAGGGAGGAGGGAGGGGGGACCCGGAGGGGAAGCATATGTAAACCCATGGTGATATCATGACAATGTATGGCAAAAACAATAAAAAAAAAAGAACCAGTGTTTTTAGAAGATAGAATGGCAGAAATAAATGAAACAAAAAGGAATAATGAAAAAAGAATTAAAAGAAATGAGGACAATCTCAGAGACCTCTGGGACAGTATTAAAAGCACCAATATTCGAATCATAGGAATCCCAGAAGAAGAAGACAAAAAGAAAGACCATCAAAAAATTCTTGAAGAAATCACTGTTGAAAATTTCCCTAAATTGGGAAAGCAAATAACATCTCAGGTCCAAAAAACACAGAGGGTCCCAAATAGAATCAACCCCAAGCGGAACACCCCAAGACACATATTAATCAAATGAACAAATATCAAATATAAAGACCAAATATTAAAAGCAGCGAGGGAGAAGCAAAAAATAACCCACAAGGGGAATCCCATAAGGATAACAGCTGATCTCTCAGTAGAAACGCTTCAGGCCAGAAGGGAATGGCAGAGCATTCTTAAAGTCATGGAAGAAAACAAGCTACAACCCCGATTACTGTACCCAGCAAAAATTTCATTCAAATTTGAAGGAGAATTCAAAAGTTTTTCAGACAAGCAGAAACTGAGAGAATTCAGCAACACCAAACCAGCCCTCCAACGAATGCTAAAGGATCTTTCCTAGATAGGAAACACGGATGGGATATATAATCTCAAACCCAAAACAATAGAAGAAATGGCAACAGGATCATATTTATCAATAATTACCTTAAATGTAAACGGGCTGAATGCCCCAACCAAAAGACAAAGACTGGCCGATTGGATACAGAAACAAGACCCCTATATATGTTGTCTACAAGAGACCCACCTCAAATTTAGGGACACATATAGACTGAAAGTTAAAGGCTGGAAAAAGATATTCCATGCAAATAAAGACCAAAAGAAAGCAGGAGTGGCAATACTCATATCAGATAAAGTAGACTTTAAAATAAAGGCAGTGAAAAGAGATAAAGATGGACATTACATAATGATCAAAGGATCAATCCAAGATGAAGAAATAACAATGATAAATATTTATGCACCCAACATAGGAGCACCACAATATGTAAGGCAAATGCTAACAAGTATGAAAGGGGAAATCAACAACAACACAATAATAGTGGGAGACTTTAATACACCACTCACACCAATGGATAAGTAAACTAAACAGAAAAGTAACAAGGAAACTCAAACTTTAAATGATACAATAGACCAACTAGACCTAATTGATATCTATAGGTCACTCCACCCCAAAACAAGGAATTTTACTTTTTTCTCAAGCGCACACGGGACCTTCTCCAGGATAGATCACATCCTGGGCCATAAATCTAGCCTTGGTAAATTCAAAAATACTGAAATCATCCCAAGCGTCTTTTCTGACCACAATGCAGTGAGATTAGATATCAATTACAGGAGAAAACCATTCAAAACCTCAAACATATGGAGGCTCAACAACACACTGCTGAATAACCAACAAATCACAGAAGAAATTAAAAATGAAATTCAGTTATGCATGGAAATGAATGAAAATGAAAACACAACAGCCCAAAACCTATGGGATACTGTGAAAGCAGTGCTAAGGGGAAGGTTCATAGCAATTCAAGCTCACCTCAGGAAACAAGAAAAAAATCAAATAAATAACCTTACTTTACACCTAAAGCAACTAGAAATGGAAGAAATGCAGAAGCCCAGGGCTAGTAGAAGGAAAAAAATCTTAAAGATCAGGGCAGAAATAAATGCAAAGGAAACAAAAGAGACCATAGCAAAAATCAACCAATCCAAAAGCTGGTTCTTTGAGAAGATAAATAAAATTGACAAACCATTAGTCAGACTCATCAAGAAACAAAGGGAGAAGAACCAAATCAACAGAATTAGAAATGAAAACGGAGAGATCACAACAGAAAACACAGAAATACAAAGGATCATAAGAGACTATTATCAGTAGCTATATGCAAATAAACTGGACAACCTGGATGAAATGGACAGATTCCTAGAAAAGTACAACCTTCCAAGACTAAACCAGGAAGAGATAGATAATATTTATAGATCCATCACAAGCACGGAAATTGAAACCGTAATCAGAAATCTTCCAAAAAACAAAAGCCCAGGACCAGATGGCTTCACAGCCGAATTCTACCAAAAATTTAGAGAAGAGCTAACACCTATTCTACTCAAACTCTTCCAGAAAATTGCAGAGGAAGGTAAACTTCCAAACTCATTCTATGAGGCCACCATCACCCTAATTCCAAAACCCGACAAAGATGCCACAAAAAAAGAAAACTACAGGCCAATATCACTGATGAACTTAGATGCAAAAATCCTTAACAAAATTCTAGCAAATAGAATCCAACAACACATTAAAAAGATAATAATACATCATGATCAAGTAGGCTTTATCCCAGGGATGCAAGGATTCTTCAATATTCACAAATCAATCATGTAATACACCACATTAACAAATTGAAAAATAAAAATCACATGATTATCTCAATAGATGCAGAGAAAGCCTTTGACAAAATTCAACATCCATTTATGATAAAAACCCTCCAAAAAGCAGGAATAGAAGGAACATTCCTCAACATAATAAAAGCTATATATGACAAACCCACAGCAAACATTATCCTCAATGGTGAAAAACTGAAATCATTCCCCCTGAAGTCAGGAACAAGACAAGGGTGCCCACTCTCACCACTACTTTTCAACATAGTTTTGGAAGTCTTGGCCACAGCAATCAGAGCAGATAAAGAAATCAAAGGAATCCAGATTGGAAAAGAAGAAGTCAAACTCTCTCTGTTTGCAGATGACATGATCCTCTATATTGAAAACCCTAAAGATTCTACTAGAAAATTACTAGAGCTAATCAGTGAATATAGCAAAGTTTCAGGATACAAAATCAACACACAGAAATCCCTGGCATTTCTATACACTAACAATGAGAAAACAGAAAGAGAAATTATGGAAACAATTCCATTCACCATCAAAACAAAAAGAATAGAATACTTAGGAGTATTTCTACCTAAAGAAACAAAAGACTTGTATATAGAAAACTATAAAACACTGATGAAAGAAATCAAAGAGGACACAAACAGATGGAGAAATGTGCCGTGTTCGTGGATTGGAAGAATCAATATAGTGAAAATGAGTATACTACCCAAAGCAATCTATAGATTCAATGCAATTCCTATCAAGCTACCAGAGGT
>ML664203.1:2145261-2217209 GCA_007570785.1 Antilocapra americana
TGGAGAGGATGTGGAGAAAAGGGAACTCTCTTACACTGTTGGTGGGATTGCAAACTAGTACAGCCACTATGGAAAACAGTGTGGAGGTTCCTTAAAAAACTGCAAATAGTCCTGCCATATGACCCAGCAATCCCACTGCTGGGCATATACACCGAGGAAACCAGAATTGAAAGAGCCACGTGTACCCCAATGTTCATCGCTGCATTGTTTACAATAGCCAGGACATGGAAGCAACCTAGATGCCCATCAACTGACGAATGGATAAGAAAGCTGTGGTACATATACACAATGGAATATTACTCAGCATTAAAAAAAAATTCATTTGAATCAGTTCTACTCAGATGGACGAAACTGGAGCCCATTATCCAGAGTGAAGTAAGCCAGAAGCAAAAACAACAATACAGTATATTAACGCATATATATGGAATTTAGAAAGATGGTAACGAGAACCCAGCATGCGAGACAGCAAAAGGAAGGCAGATGTATATAAAAGACTCGTGGCCTCTGTGGATGAGGGCAAGGGTGGGATGATATGGGAGAATGGCATTGAAACATGTTAATTATCATATGTGTAATCAATCGCTAGCCCAGGATTGATGCTCGGGGCTGGTGCAACGAGATTTCCCGGGGGGAGGGAGGAGGGAGGGGGGTTCTGGAGGGGGAGCATATGTAAACCCATGATGATATCATATCATTGTTTGGCAAAACTAATAAAAATAAATAAATTTAAAAAAAAAAGAACCAGTGTTTTATTATAGAAAGACTTGAAACTATTCAATTTCTTCAATGATTAAAAGACCATTTGGATTTCTTTTTTTAAAGATAGTTTTCAAAAGTTTTATTTTTGTAAGAGTTTATCCACTGTATCCAATTTTTCAAAATTTTCCATAAAGTTACTCACAAAAATTTCAGCTTTTTAATATCTGATACAATTGTAATTATGTCACTTGTGTATTCCTAGCAATAGTTATGTCATTTTTTTTTGGTTAGTTTTGCTTGAATCTATCAATTTTATTAATAGTCTCTTCAAATAGCCAACTCCTTGCTTTGTTGATTCTTTGTATTTTATTTAATTTTCTTTTTCATTAGTTTCTGGTCATACATTTAGTATTTCCTTCAGTCTTTTCTCTTTGACTTTATGTATTATCTATTTACCCAACTTCTAAAGGTGCAAATGTTCAACTCAATTTTCAGCCTCCCTTCTTTTGTAACATAAGCATCTAAAGTAGAGTTTGTCAATGGCAGCCCTATCAATATTTTGAATAGATAATTCTTTGTTGTTGTGGGCTGTCCTGTGTATTCAAAAATGCTGAGCAGCATGCCTGGCCTGTTCCCACAGAATGGGTGAAAATGTTTGCAAACAAAGCGACTGACTGACAAGGGATTCATTGCCAAAATATACAAACAGCTCATGCAGTTCTAAGTAAAAAAAAAACAATCCAATCAAAAAATGAGGAGGAGATCTACATAGACATTTCTTCAAAGAAGATACACAGATGGCTAAAAAGCATATGAAAAAACGTTCAACATCACTAATTATCACTAGAAATGCAAATCAAAACTATGAGGTATAACCTTACATGAGTCAAAATATTCATCATCAAAAAATCTACAATTTGTATATAGAAAACTATAAAACACTGATGAAAGAAGTCAAAGAGGACACAAACAGATGGAGAAATGTGCCGTGTTTGTGGATTGGAAGAATCAATATAGTGAAAATGAGTATACTACTGAAAGCAATCTATAGATTCAATGCAATTCCTATCAAGCTACCAGAGGTCTTTTTCAGAGAATTAGAACAAATAGTTTCACAATTTGTATGGAAATACAAAAAAACCTCGTATAGCCAAAGCAATCTTGAGAAAGAAGAATGGAATTGGAGGAATCAACCTACCTGACTTTAAGCTATACTACAAATCCACAGTCATTAAAACAGTATGGTACTGGCACAAAGACAGAAATATAGATCAATGGAACAAAATAGAAAGCCCAGAGATAAATCCACGCATCTATGGACACCTTATCTTTGACAAAGGAGGCAAGAATATACAATGGAGAAAAGACAACCTCTTTAACAAGTGGTGCTGGGAAAACTGGATAGCCACTTGTAAAAGAATGAAACTAGAACACTTTCTAACACCATACACAAAGATAAACTAAAAATGGATCAAAGATCTAAGCATAAGACCAGAAACTATAAAACTCCTAGAGGATAACATAGGCAAAACACTCTCTGACATAAACCAAAACAGGATCCTACATGACCCACCTCCCAGAATACTGGGAATAAAAGCACGAATACACAAATGGGACCTAATTAAAATTAAAAGCTTCTGCACAACAAAGGAAACTATAAGCAAGGTGAAAAGACAGCCTTCAGAATGAGAGAAAATAATAGCCAACGAAGCAACGGACAAACAATTCGTCTCAAAAATATACAAGCAACTCCTGCAGCTCCATTCTAGAAAAATAAACAACCCAATCAAAAAGTGGGCCAAAGAACTTAACAGACATTTCTCCAAAGAAGACATAAAAATGGCTAACAAACACATGAAAAGATGCTCAACATCACTCATTATCAGAGAAATGCAAATCAAAACCACAATGAGGTATCACTTTACACCAGTCAGAATGGCTGCCATCCAAAAATCTACAAGTAATAAATGCTGGAGAGGATGTGGAGAAAAGGGAACTCTCTTACACTGTTGGTGGGATTGCAAACTAGTACAGCCACTATGGAAAACAGTGTGGAGATTCCTTAAAAAACTGCAAATAGACCTGCTATATGACCCAGCAATCCCACTGCTGGGCATATACACCGAGGAAACCAGAATTGAAAGAGACACGTGTACCCCAATGTTCACACCGCATTGTTTACAATAGCCAGGACATGGAAGCAACCTAGATGCCCATCAACTGACGAATGGATAAGAAAGCTGTGGTACATATACACAATGGAATATTATTCAGCATTAAAAAAAAATTCATTTGAATCAGTTCTACTCAGGTGGATGGAACTGGAGCCCATTATCCAGAGTGAAGTAAGCCAGAAGGAAAAACAACAATACAGTATACTAACGCATATATATGGAATTTAGAAAGACGGTAACGAGAACTCAGCATGCGAGACAGCAAAAGGAAGGCAGATGTATATAAAAGACTCGTGGCCTCTGTGGATGAGGGCAAGGGTGGGATGATATGGGAGAATGGCATTGAAACATGTTAATTATCATATGTGTAATCAATCGCTAGCCCAGGACTGATGCTCGGGGCTGGTGCAATGAGATTTCCTGGGGGGGAGGGAGGAGGGAGGGAGGGGGGGTTCTGGAGGGGGAGCATATGTAAACCCATGGCTCTATCATGTCATTGTATGGCAAAACTAATAAGAAAAAAAAAAAAGGAAAAAAAAAAAGGAAAAAAAAATATACAACAGTGAGTGCTGAAGAGGGTGTAGAGAAAAAGGGACCCCCCTACACTGATTGTGGGAATGTAAACTGGTACAACCACTATAGAGAACAGTATGCCGCTGCTGCTGCTGCTGCTGCTAAGTCGCTTCAGTTGTGTCCGACTCTGTGAGACCCCAGAGACAGCAGCCCAGCAGGCTCCCTCATCCCTGGGATTCTCCAGGCAAGAACACCAGAGTGGGTTGCCATTTCCTTCTCCAATGCATCAAAGTGAAAAGTGAAAGTGAAGTCACTCAGTCGTGTCTGACTCTTAGCGACCCCATGGACTGCAGCCCAGCAGGCTCCTCTGTCCACGGGGTTTTCCAGGCAAGAGTACTGGAGTGGGGTGCCACTGCCTTCTCCAAGAGAACAGTATGGAGATTCCTTAAAAAACAGAACTATCATATGATTCAACAATCTCACTCCAGGCAAATATATCTGAAGAAAACCATACTTTGAAAAGATACATGCACCCCAAAGTTCCCTGCAGTACTGTTTACAGAAGCTGAGACATGGAAGTTACCTAAATGTCCATCAACAGAGGAATGGATAAAGAAGATGTGGTACATACATATAATGGAATATTTACTCGGTCATAAAAGAACAAAATAATGCCATTTGTAGCAAAATGGATGCAGCTAGAGATGCAGCTAGAGATGCAGCACTAAAGACAGAGAAAGATAAATACCATATGATATCACTCATATGTGGAACCTAATTTTTAAATATGATACTAATAAACTTATTTACAAAACAAACAAGTGTTATAGCTATTGAAAACCAAAGGGGAAGCATGGGGAGGTGGGGGGGCAAATCAGATGTTTGGGAATAACATACACGTACTACTATATACAGTGGAGAAGGAAATGGCAACCCACTCCCATGGACAGAGGAGCCTGGCAGGCTATAGTCCATGGCATCACAAGAGTTGGACACGACGTAGCAACTAAACCACCAACCACCACTACTATATAAAAGATGGATAACCAACAAGGACCTACTGTATAGCCATAAGAAACTCTACTCAAATTCTATGATAACTTATATGAGAAAAGAAGACGAAAAAGGGTGAATATATGTATATACATAACTGAATCACCTGAAACTAACACAACATTGTAAATCAACTATAATCCAATAAAAAATTTTTATAACTACACTTTAGCTTTTATTACCACTATTTTTTTCCCCATCCTCATTCAATCTGTTGTTCTTGTTTATTTACTAAGTTGTGTCTGACTCTGCGACCCATGGACTATTGCCTACTAGGTATCTCTGACCATGGGGTTTTCCCAGCAAGAATACTAGAGTGGGTTGCGATTTCCTTCTCCAGAGGCTCTTTCCAACCCAGGGATCAAACCGCACATCTTGTGCATTGTAGGTGGATTCTTTACAGCTGAGCCGCCAGGGAAGCCCATCATTCAATCTAAGTATTTACTAAATTTCATCGTGATTTTTTTCACCCTAGATCATTCAGAAGTGTACTTTAAAATGTCTAAGTCTATGTACTTGTTTGTTTTTAAATATCTATTTGTTACTGATTTCTAACGTATTTGTTGACATTTGCTTTAAGCCCTAGAATATGGTAATATTCATAAATGTTCCATAGGGCTGGATGAGTTTTTTCTTAGTGGGATGTTCAACATATATCAATTATATCGAGCCTGTTAATTGTGTTCAAGTTGTCTGTAGCAGAGCTGTCTTACAAAACTTTCTGCAGTGATGAAATGTTCTATATCTGTGGTATTAAATACAATAACCACTAACCACATGTGGTTATCAGCACTTAAAATGTGGTGAGAGTGACTAAGGAGCTGCATTGTTAATTAAAAAACTTTTAATTTAAATAGCTACATGAGCAATGCAAACTATATAGTCTTGCTGATTTTCGGTCTGCTTGAGAGAGTGCTATTAAAGACAGTGGATTTGTCTACTTTTATTTGTGGTCCTCTGAGTATCTGCTTTAAGTATTTTGAAGTTATGTTTTGAGACATGTGGAGTTTAGATTTATTATATCTTTCTGGTGAACTGAACTTTCAAAAAATGACCTAGTAACTTTCTTGATCTCTAGCAATGCTTTTTTTGTCTATTTTTATAGTTGCCAGGGCGGGGGTGGAGGGAAGCAGGGAGGAGGGGAGGGATGCATTGGCAGATTGGGATTGGCATATACACACTACTATATAGAAAAGAGATAACTAACAAAGATCTATTTTATAGCACAGGGAACTCAACTCAATACTCTGTAATGACCTATATGGGAAAAGAATCTAAAATTTTCAAGAGTGGATATATGTATGTTTATAACTGACTCACTTTGCTGTGCAACAGAAACAACATTGTAAACCAACTATTTGCCAATAAAAATTCAAAAATGATAATACAAAATTAAGTACATATTAACTGATGAGTCATAGCTTTATCAGAACTCCCCCTCAAGATATGCCTGTTTTATCTTTTCCCACCCTTTTAGATTACCATGTCCTTATTTTTCAGATATCTCTTTTTAAAATAATTGAGAGTAAAATCCAGAAGCACAGTCATTTTCTTAGCTAGTTTAATTTACATTGATTTCAATTACTGATACATTTGGATTTATTTTATCATTTTATTTTGTAATTTAAAAAAAATTTTCTCTGTATCTTCTCCATGTCACCCCTTCCCCTAATTTTTAAATTTATCTTTGGATTGACTGTAATTGTCCCCTTTACTTTTTCCCTCTTCTGGAACAATTTAAAGACCTAAAATCTTTGATTTCTTCTCTTCCATAGTGAACAGTATTTCAGTCCTATATTGATATATTTACCCCCCAGATTTTACATTACTATTATCATTTTATGTAGTTAATGGAGTTTAAGTTTACCCATAATGTACCATTTTCTTAGTTCAGAAATCTTTCTTGAATTTTAGACATTATATTAGATAATTTTCCCTCTTTCTTAAGTATACCCATAGAAGTGTCTTTAATGAGTCTGCTCCTCCTTTAATGGGCCTGCTGATAATGACCTCTTGCAGTTCCAGTTATTCTAAGGACTGCTGTTTCCAGTTCACAGTAGCCCATGTCACTCTCTTTACTTTAAACCCTTCCATAGCTTTTCACTACATTAAAAAAAAAAAATCAAATTTCTTAGCATGACCTGACTGGCCCTGCAGAACCTTCTGGCATCACGACCTTTTTACTCTTTGAACGTTTACTCATACATTTACTGATTTAAATTTTTTAAATTAAAGACTGTTATGAGCTGAAGTGGTCCCCCTTGAAATACTATGTTGAAGTTCTAACCCCCAGTACCTCTGCCCCACTGCTCAGGGCATATTCTTAGGTCAACTGCCCCTCAACCCTCAGCCATACATGACTCAGAAGAACAGGTCACAGGACATCCTGAACTGGTGAGGGAGGCCACGAAGGTTCTGGCTAAGAGTCTCACCCCTATCCCTTTCACTTTCTTAATCCGCTTAATTCTCTTTCCCCTATCCACTCTCTTTCTTAATCTCACCTAGGCTAATCCTTTAGGTGTGCTGTCTACTTCCTGCCAGCATCAGCTTATGGTCTGTTACAGCAGCAAAAGGAAACTAATGCAGGTGAAGGGTTAGTCCCTGCTGGCCCTGGACTCACTCTTTGGGTTATAAAATCATCATTCTGGCTCAAGTAAAAGCAGGGCGAGAATTAGGGCAAAAACCGGGGGTGGGAGGGGCATAAGAGCTTGACTTGGCACTTTGCCTGAAGCCATCTGTGGCCACTTCTGTTCCCTTTTCTGACCTTCTTGCTCCCTCAACAGAGCTGCTTGCCCTCTAGCCCTCACGCTCCATAATTTGTTGGTACAAACTTCCCTGGAAGGTGGAAAAGAAAAAACTATGACTGCAGAAGTTTAAAGGATTCCAAGAGGTTCAGGGCCTGTGGGGGAGAAGAGAGGGTTATTTATGAAAGGGATAAATGCTCAGGCCAGCAAGCGATAACCTGTGGGCCCCAGGCTCTGTAGCTTCTGACTGATCTCAGGAGAAGGTATCTCCAAGCCAGCTCTGGGACCCTGCTTCTCAACTAGGCCCTGTGTTTGCACTGGGGTGCCAGTCCACTAATTTCCTCAATAAAGGAAAGACTGTAACACCTGGCACTTCCTGATCATTTATTACGGGATCTAAGATCTAAGAAGATCTAAGAACTCTGAGTAGGGTGGAGTCAATCCTCACCACGTCCACATGTGGGCAGTGCCATTACAACCACCCTCATTTCAGATGAGGAAGCTGAGGCTCGGGGACCCTCAGCCATCCACCAAGTCAGGTGGGGCAGGTGGCTGAGTGGAGGCCGCCTCAGAGGCCGGACTCTCAGCATACTGAGCAGCCCTGGAAGGCTGGGGTGCAAGGAGACTCAGTGCCTGCCCCGGGGGACTCAATAAAATTATTTTTGTTTTGAAAGAAAAACAAAGGCTCATGTATTATTTTGCCCTTAGCATTTTTGGGCAAAGCAAGGACCTGTCCTTGACCGTGAGTCTGGGCTTACCTGGCTGTGGAGAGGAGTGGTGGGGAGGCCAGGGAGGCATGCTGGGCCTGGCCATCCTGCCCATCTCGGACTGTGGCGTACGGAGGCTCGGCTTGAGCCTTGATGACTGTACAGGGAAGGGGATCTGAGTCCATTATCTCGGTGTCTAAAGATCCTGCGGTTCTAATGCATTAGGATCCTGGGGAGGGTTCCACTTAGCAGCACTTGGTGGGAAGGAACAGAGAAGAAGGAACCCTTGGAGACCTGGAAACAGCTGCCAATTGCAGATTTTTCTTTCAAGTGTCATCTCGGAGACACATGCACCTCATAAACACTTCGTGCTCTCAACAACTCTTCAGTTTACTTACCTTTTACAGGTAAGTAAGCCAGGGCACAGGGTCACACATTCAGGAGGACATAACCAGCCATGTCCAATTCCACAGTCCAGGACCTCGGCTACCACTGACTCGGGGTCTTTAAAAAGTTCCACTTCCAAGGCAAGAGAAAGTGAGGGGTGATGAAAAAACAGACAGAAGCCTCCAGGCAATGAGAGTCCCTCTATCACGCTTCCAGCCCCTCCGCTCTCCTCTTACAATCACAATATTGGATAAATGACGCGCACCACAGAAAAATCAGTGTGAGAACAACACATGTTCTTTTGCTGTCAGGCTGGGCTCCCTCAGGCTCTTGCATTTGATTTATTTATAATCTGATTTGGAAATGAAAAGGCAAAGCTGTCCTTGGGGACCATGTGGCCCACATGCTTGAAGTTCTAACATCGCATCAGCCTGTAGCTCTTAGTCTGGGCACAGATGCCAGCTGAGCCAGCATCTGCTTGGCTCTCTCTGGCCTCTTCAGAGCAAAGCCTGGTTTGAGTGTTGGGTGTTCCTTTGCTCTCCTTCTACACAGACGCCATCAAACACCATGTTCTTATCTAGCTGAGCAGTCAGGCCAAAGAAAGGGTACATTCCTACAGCACTGGCAAGGCCGGCAGCCGTGCCCAGCCCTGATATGTCACCCCAGCTTCCTCACTACATGCGTACATGTGAGCAACTGGACTGTCATCTACGAGTCAGTCTAGAACTCTGTCATGCACAGGGACTCACATAGATGAGCAGGTTTCAGACAATGGCAGGCTTACAGAGTGCTTACCAAACACACTTGCCCACTTCACTTCTTTGTTCTTATGTGTGACATGAGATGGAAAAATTTTTGGAACAAAAATTATGCTCAAACAAGAGAGATGCTTTGAATGTCTGAGTCAGAATTGCCTGCAAAATCTCACACATATACACAAACTCCCAAATGCACAGACACATGCCTGCACACATGTACACACACACACACACACACACTCCCTTGGGTGTGATATACGTGTGCTGTGACAGGTAGGAATATTACAGTGTCGCGGTCTCCTCATATCCTGTCTAATAAAAAAGAAAATCCTCTTACACGCTTTTGTTTTTTTTATTAGTTGTGAGGGTTAGAGGAATTCTGATTGGAAAAGAAAGGTTTGTGTTGGTCTATCTGATAAAGGTGACCTTTAGTCAATGAGTGGTTCATGTTTTTCTGACGGGCTGTACAGACAGAGTCTGTCTGGACAGCAATTGGCATTTTTTTTCTATGCAAGGTGACATTTATGCCTTGAACCTTTCCATTTGGCAGGTGCCAGGAAGCTGACAGAGAAGAATGTTAAACCAGTATGAAATGACTCTCCTCTCACTACAAACACCAGGGGCAGGGAGAGAAGTTGATTAATTACAAAATATTCTTTGAGGACTCACTCTGTGCTATGGACTGTGCCGGGCCCAGGGATAAAGAGGCCACAGAACAGATGTGCTCCCTAGTCTCACCGGGATTAAGAGCCAGCAGGGGAGTTGAACATGAGCCAGAGTTCACATGTGATGAGTCATGGAGGAGACGGGCTACCGGGGCCTATGACAGGGGACCTCCAGTAGGGAAGGGTTTTAGAGAAGGCTTCTCGGGGAAGGAAATTTAAGCTGAGACTTGATGAGGCAGCACGGCTAGCTAGGTGAGGAACAGGTAGAGCTTCCAGCAGAGAGAAGGCGTGAGGCAA
This sequence comes from Antilocapra americana, assembly GCA_007570785.1. Lineage (NCBI taxonomy): Eukaryota > Metazoa > Chordata > Mammalia > Artiodactyla > Antilocapridae > Antilocapra > Antilocapra americana. Next base: position 2,155,259 of record ML664203.1, read on the forward strand.
CAACAGCACTGGGCAGGAAAGAGGCTGCCATGTGAGCAAACAGAAAGATGTCAAGGTGGTAGAGGACAGCAAAGTGAGGAAAACTTGGACAGGAATACAGGGGTGGTACATGTTGAGCCTTGAAGAATACAGTGAGTATTTTGTACTTCATCTCAAGAAGCATGGGTGCCTTCAAAAGCTGAAAACCATGGCAGTGACATGCTCATCACTTGGCTGTGGAGGGGGTGATGGACTGTGGCACAGGAGTGGAGACAGAAAGCCCAGTCAGAGGCTATCACAACAGTCCAGGCAAGAGGCAAGGGTACCTTTAATTAGTGTAACAACCATGGAAATGGGAATGAGAGGTTTTTAGAAGGTGGAGTAGGTAGAATTTGGTGATGGATTTGATGGGATACATGGGATAAGAAAGAGGAAGAAATCTGGATGCCTCCCATGACAGTGGGGTCATTTACTGGAACAGGGGCCCTGAAGGAGAAGCAGGGAAGCGGTGGAGCCTGAGTTTGGAGTGGGGCACACTGGACATGAGCCACCTGTGAAGCAGCCAAGAGGAGATGTCCAGAAGGCGATGCACTCGCAGCTCCAAGGGTTCTAGGAGGAGATACACATTCAGAAGCCTCTGCCACAGCAGCTAAGTGAAGCTGTGGGTGGTGCAACTCCAGGAGGAGCAGAGGGCCTAGGAGGGAGCCCTGTGCCCCCACAACTCCAGCCGTTGCTGGCCAAGAGCTGCGGAGTAGTCAGTCAAGGGGACAAGAGGAAAAGCAGGAGAGTATGGTGCTATTCAAGATATGAAAGGAATTATGTTTCAGGAAGGAAGGGGTGGACAACTGTGCTGAATACTGCTAAGGGTTATTTTTCCAAGAAAACCTGACTCTGTCACTCTTCCTGATTACAAATCTCACCAGTGCCTCCAAGAAAGAGTCTAAGGTCCTTATCATGGAATCCCAGGCCTCTCATGCACTTCCATCAGTCTGCCTGCCCAGACTCCTCTCCCCGACTGCCCCCTACCGATGGAGTCTGTGCTGTGGCCCTTGTGGACGCTGCAAGCGTGTACCATCTGCTTTTACCGCATTCCTCCCCCCATATTGCAGCTTTTGTCTGGAGATGTGCCCCACTCCCACCCTTTCAGTCCACGTGGTTCAGAGGTCACCAGTGTAGCTCTCGGCATGGGGCACACATCAAGCACTTCACCCTCTCCTGACAGGGACTGGTGAAGGGGGAGGACCAGAGAGGTGATTTAAGATGGTCCCATCAGAGTGAATCTCCTGGAAGTGCCAGGACCAAGGCTCATCTTCCTTTCCAGTGGCTCAGAATCGCACAGACCTGGCCCCAGGAGTGCTGGCAGCACTGAGAACATGGCTAATGCGTGAAGGAGAGCAGAGCTGAGACAGGGAGACCGGGCCCAGGGACATTCTTTGAGTCTTTCCGTTAAGCCACCCAGAAGCCAAAATGAACTTGGAATTTTGAGTTGTGGGAACCAGTGAATGAACTGTTTTTCGTTTTTACATAAAGCCAGATTTCCTGTCACTTGAGACAGAATCCATGAATCCTAACTTCTATACATGCAATTTCTAGAATGTTTCCCTGCTTCTCTGACTAGAGCATTTAACTGTGCTTCTCAGGGCAGTCTTCTCTGACTCCTGTGAGCATTCATCCTTCTGGCCTCACACAGAGCCTGGCACTACCCCGTGCCCACCGTGGTTTACACACCTGCTTCCCCAACAGCCTCAGTCCAGGGATGGCCTTACTTCTGTATCTCTGATGCCTCACAAAGTATTTGGTGTACAAGAGTCACTTATCAAATGGTTTCAAGAGACTCTCCAAATGAACAAATGAAATGTAAGTAAGAGGCTCAATATCAAGATATTAGAAGATAAAGAAGAAAGGGAAATAAAGGTCAAATGAGTGCTTAAGCCAATGAAAAATTAAGTATATCACCTCCAGTACTGGCCAAGTACTTTTTCAAAATGTCATTATTTTAAATTATGGAAATGGCTTCTCGAAAACAAAAAAATAAATAAAGCATGTCCCCTGCTCCCAGACGGAATAAATTCATTTAGCTGTGTTACATCAGAATAACTTCATACAATCTGGTATTTGAAACTCATTAGGTCAGGTTGACTGATTTTTCCGTAATTATTTTAAACGTTTACCATCTACAAAATTTCATCCCAAACCTGAACAGTCAGTCGTTGGCACCTAAATGAGTAGGCTCCATCACTCAGGCCCTGAACTGGCTTCAGTGCTACACTGGGTTATCATCAGATGTTTATGGAAGACATCCAGAGCAAGCCACAGTTACCATGGAAACAGGCACGATAAAGGAAAGGATGGCTGTCATATACAAGATGAGAACTGTGTATAGGAAGCATTGACTTAAAGTAGATAAATAAATAAATAATTTTTAAAAAAATCAGAAGGCTTCTCATCTCTAATGTGTTATTAAGTGAAAAAGCAAAATGAAGAAGAAGAAAATGTATAAAGTATGCAGCTAATTATTCACAAAAGGATATATCAGATTGGCTTTCAAGTACATAAAAATTATCTGAAAGGGTAAATAAGAAACTTAACAGTGTTTGCCTGTGGAGAATAATGACTGAGCTGATGGGGGACAGAGATAAACCTCATTGTGTTTTTTTTACATTCGAAACTTGTAAATTTATTACCTAGTCAAAAATGAAAACTTTATTTTAACTAATCTTTAAAAAAAAAAAAAAAGAGGAAGCATCGATTAGCCAAGAAGCAACATGAGACATCCCCAGCTAAGAATGGCCATTCATATTCAGGTGTTGAAAATTGAGCTGTCTGAACATCCAACAAGGAAACACGCAGAAGCCCACTCATCCTGGCCACCAATGGGGCTTTTGACCCAGATGAATCTATTATGAAGGCCTGACTGAAATAGGCTGCTTCCATTTCTGTAAAGGAGTGTTTTTCAAATTAAGTTGGATTTAGCTTCTAATTGAACAGGAGAAACACTTCTAAACCTAAATATTGTGAAGACAGCTTTTCCCTTTCGGTGCTCACCATCTCCCACATACACACCCATGTATGAGTATATGTCTGTACACATAATGTATGTTTATGGGCCAGAACAAAACCCACTGAAATATGCAGAATGTAGAGTTCAGGGGAGCACACACCTCATGTATTATCCTACTTGGTTTGTGCTTTGGGTTTGAGATACTTATTAAGGAAACTCTACAAAGACTATTTTTAGTGATAAATCTCTAATGATCCAACCACTAGATTCAAAATTAGAGCAGGCTTAGGGATATCACTTTGTTCATCTAGTGGCAACTGGGCTTCCAAGAATACTTTATCTGCTTTTCCTGTGAAACCTAGAATGGACCATGGCTCTTTGTTTCTCTGTCAGTGATTAGTTGTGGAACTTTTCTCAACTGAAAGTATCATTGAGGGCTTCCCTGGTGGTCCAGCAGTTAAGAATCCACCAGCCAATGCAGGCAACATTGATTCAATCCTGGTTTGGGAAGATTCCACGTGCTGTGGAACAACTAAGCTCATAAACCACAACCACTGAAGCCTGTGCTCTAGAGCCCAAGAGCTGCAACAACTGAAGGACCACACATCCTAGAGCCTGTGCTCTGCAACAAGAGAAGCCACCACAATGAGAAACCGTGACATTGCCTCTAAAGAGTAGCCCCTGCTTGTTGCAACTAGAGAAAGCTCGCATGCAGCAAAGAAAACCCAGCAGAGCCAGAAATAAATAAAAATTAAAAAAGGAAAATATTCATGGAAGACCAGGACTCAGAATACAGGAAACTCAGCGCAAAGCCCAAAGGAGATTTAAAAAAATGAAAGCACAGGAGAGCTCTGCAGGATCACCCTGCTGGTCAGTACCTTATCTGATTTTCCTCATCTTCTACCAGGAAGAACCAGCGAAACTTCACAACCAGGGGGCTGCAGTTGGTGATCATGATGTAGCGGATCACCTCGGTGTCGTTCAAGACACAGCCAAAATCCATCTCTGTGGTCTCAAAGGTGAGGTTGGGGTAATTCACTTCTCCACGGAGGTGCAGGATGTCCACTTGAGGGTGCTCCACATACTTGATGGCTAAAACTTCTTCGGCCACCCAGTTGTTCAGACCATTTTTGTAGGAAGGGTCAAATCTGACCAGCAGGTCTTTTACTTCATCAACCTCCAGTGTAATGGGCTACAAAAAAGATAATGGGGAATTACCAACCTGTATACTATGCTTTTCCAACCTGATATATGAAATAGGACAACCAAAGTTATTTATATATATTTATGTGCACACACATACATAAACATACATACAGACACACACATTAGCAGGAAACACATGCATACACACATATATGAAAATATATACATATACATACACACACTTTATCCATAACTATGCATCCACACTTAACATAAACAGCTGACATAAACAGCAATATCTATATATATCCATCTCTATCTCAATCTCTATGCACACACATATTTTTCAATAGTTGAAAACGAAAGCAAGAAAAATTTGGAGAAAAATTATTTGAAAGAAGAGATTTTGATAAATGTTGTGAGGTTCTGAGGATGGAGGAGTTGTGAAAGGAAAGTCTGCAATGAATAGCTATTACAAAATAGTCTGAAAATAATATAAAAAGTGAAAATAAATTAGATTGCAAAACGCTCTTCCTAGATAAATGGGAAATGTTCTTTGCTTAAGACAATTTTTAAAAAAGCTTTCTAAAGGACTGGGGGAGGGGTTCCGTAGACGGTGACCCAGAAAGGGATGGATTAGGTAATTTAGTTTCTTTTCTAACGTTTGCAATTCTAACACTTCGCACAGTGTTATTCACTTTCTGCTGTTTTCTATTCAACTTAAAATGACACTCCAGAGCTGTACAGAGTTTGTTCAGGAGATTTGTGTTTGTTCTCTTCTCTGATTTAAATCCCCATGTGTTCCTTGATACCAAGGCCATAGAAACACCTTCCCATAGAAAGCTTGGCCCTGAGTTGGCTTTTTTAGAAATCCCTTAATCCCCACATTTAATCGGCATGAAAGCCACCTCTTTGTTTTGTAGAAAGTGCCCTGAGGAAGTCAGGAAGAATGCAGCAAAGGAACGAATCTGTTTACAGAGCACTTTCCTCTCCACTGAGTTTTCAGGTTCAGGTATTTAACTGTGCACTTCACTGACCTGATCAGATGGCTTCAGTGGATAAAGCCAATTACCCGACTGAAGAGTCAGAGAGAGGGTAATGACTCCCCAGTTGGCTAATCTTCTCTGAGAGCCTTGCCAGCCATTTGGCACAGGTGGCTTGGCACAGTTTAGAAGCCATTCTTGCAGACCATGGCCCCTGAAGCACTAGGCACTGTGATGCTTAATGTTAAATACAAAAGCACAAAGAAGAAGTCACAAATTTATCCAAAATTTCACCAGATATTATTTCTCAGAGATTATATTTGGTAAAACATTAGTCCAGACATGATGAATGGATAAATAAAATTTTACAAAAACGGAATTAGACTAATTAATTTTAAAAAATCATGTTTGTACTTTTAAAATTATGAAAAATTCTTGTATAAGATATATAAATTGTAAGATCGTGGACTCTGGAGCCAGACTGCTTGGGTTCAAATTCTGGCTCTGCCAGTTAGCCACTCTGTGAACTTGGGTGAAGCTGCTTGCCTTTCCTAGCCTTTAGCTTCTCCATCTGTAAAAGAAGAGAAGTAATAGTATCTAACTCTTTTCTAAGAGGGTGAAATGAGTTAATATATTGGTGATATGTTCAGAGCAGTGCCTGGCACATAGTGTAGGGTATATACATGTCAGTTATTACGTATCAGTGAACATCAACATTTTAGGAATCAGTGAACTAAAATATATTGGAATGGGCGAATTTAACTCAGAAGACCATTATATCTACTACTAAGGGCAAGAATCCCTTAGAAGAAATGGAGTAGCCCTCATAGTCAACAAAAGAATCCCAAATGTAGTACTTGGATGCAATCTCAGAAATAACAGAATGATCTCCGTTCATTTCCAAGGCAAACCATTTAATATCACAGTAATCCAAGTCTATGCCCCAACCAACAAGGCTAAAGAACCTGAAGTTGAACGGTTCTATGAAGACCTATAAGACCTTCTAGAACTAACATCCAAAAAAGATGTCCTTTTCATTATAGGGGACTGGAATGCAAAAGTAGGAAGTCAAGAAATACCTGGAGTAACAGGCAAATTTGGCTTTGGAGTAAAGAATGAAGCAGGGCAAAGGCTAATAGAGTTTTGCCAAGAGGACGCACTGGTCATAGCAAACACTCTTCCAACAACACCAGAGAAGTCTCTACACATGGACATCAACAGATGGTCAATACTAAAATCAGATTGATTATATTCTTTGCAGACAAAGATGGAGACGCTCTATACAGTCAGCAAAAAAAAAAAAAGACTGGGAGCTGACTGTGGCTCAGATCATGAACTCCTTATTGCCAAATTCAGACTTAAATTGAAGAAAGTAAGGAAAACCACTAGAACATTCAGGTATGACCTAAATCAAGTCCATTATGATTATACAGTGGAAGTGAGAAATAGATTCAAGGGATTAGATCTGATAAGAGTGCCTAAAGAACTATGGACGGAGGTTTGTGACACTGTACAGGAGGCAGGGATCAAGACCATCCCCAAGAAAAAGAAATGCAAAAAGGCAAAATGGTTGTCTGAGGAGGCCTTATAAATAGCTGGGAAAAGAAGAGAAGCTAAAGGTTAGGAGAAAAGGAAAGATATACCCATTTGAATGCAGAGTTCCAAAGAATAAAAGAAGAGATAAGAAAGCCTCTCTAAGTGATCAAAGCAAAGAAACAGAGGAAAACAATAGAATAGGAAAGGCTAGAGATCTCTTCAAGAAAATTAGAGATACCAAGCAAGGGAACATTTCATGCAAAGATGGGCTCAATAAAGGACAGAAATGCTATGGACCAACAGAAGCAGAAGATATTAAGAAAAGGTAGCAAGAATATACAGAACTACTATACAAAAAAGATCTTCATGACCCAGATAATCACGATGGTGTGATCACTCACCTAGAGCCAGACATCCTGGAGTTCAAAGTCAAGTGGGCCTTAGGAAGCATCCCTAGAAACAAAGCTAGTGGAGGTGATGGAATTCCAGTCGAGTGACTTCAAATCCTAAAAGACGATGCTGTGAAAGTGCTGCACTCAATATGCCAGCAAATTTGGAAAACTCAGCAGTAGTCACAGGAAGGGAAAGGGTCAGTTTTCATTCCAATCCCAAAGAAAGGCAATGCTAAAGAATGCTCAAATTACCACACAATTGCATTCATCTCACACACTAGCAAAGTAATGCTCAAAATTCGCCAAGCCAGGCTTCAACAGTACGTAAACTGTTAAGTTTCAGATGTTCAAGCTGGATTTAGAAAAGGCAGGGATCAAATTGCCAACATCCGTTGGATCACAGAAAAAGTAAGAGAGTTCCAGAAAAACATCTACTTTTACTTTATTAACTAGGCCAAGCCTTTGACTGTGTGGATCACAACAAACTGGAAAATTCTTCAAGACATGGGAATATCAGATCACTTTATCTGCCTCCTGACAAATCTGTATGCAGGTCAAGAAGCAATAGTTAGAACTGGACATGGAACAATAGACTGGTTCCAAATTGGGAAAGGAGTACATCAAGGCTATGTATTGTCACCCTGCTTATTTAACTTATATGCAGAGTACATCATGAGAAATGCTGGACTGGATAAAGCACAAGCTGGAATTAAGATTGCTGGGAAAAATATCAATAACCTCAATTATACAGATGATACCAACTTTATGGAAGAAAGTGAAGAACTAAAGAGCCTCTTGATGAAAGTAAAGAGGAAAGTGAAAAAGTTGGCTTAAAGCTCAACATTCAGAAAACTAAGATCATGGCATCCAGTCCCATCACTTCAGGGCAAATAGATGGGGAAACAGTGGAAACAGTGTCAGACTTTATTTTGGGGGGCTCCAAAATCACTGCAGATAGAGACTGCAGCCATGAAATTAAAAGACGCTGGCTCCTGGAAGAAAAGCTATGACCAATCTAGACAGCATATGAAAAAGCAGAGACATTACTTTGTCAACAAAGGTCTGTCTAGTCAAAGCTATGATTTTTCCAGTAGTCTGGTATGGATGTGAGAGTTGGACTAAAAAGAAAGCTGAGCGTTGAAGAACTGATGCTTTTGAACTGTGGTATTGGAGAAGATTCTTGAGATCCCATTTAGAGAGTTAATCCTAAAGGAAATTAGTCCTGTATGTTCATTGGAAAGACTGATACTGAAGCTGAAACTTCAATACTTTGGCCACCAGATGCGGAGAGCTGACTCATTGGAAAAGACCCTGATGCTGGGAGAGATCAAAGGCAGGATGAGCAGGGGACGACAGAAAATGAGATGGTGGGATGGCATCACCAACTCAACAGAAATGAGTTTGAGTAAGCTCCAGGAGTTGGCAGATGGACAGGGAGGTCTGGCGTACTACAGTTCATGGGGTCACAAAGAGTTGGACAAGACTGAGCGACTGAACTGAACTGACTATCATCCTTTTATGATCAACAGAATTGATCAGAAAGTATGGAGAAGTCTAAGGTAAGTCTAAAATATTTCCTTGGTGGGTTTCTTCTCTTTAGAAGCCATAGAATTCTTTGGTCAATCATAAGACTGGTAACTTCACTTTGAGGACAAAGTGTGGCCTTGTGTTTTTAAAAAATCTTAAGAAAAAATTTCATTTTTATTTTTGAACAGACAGGACAATGAAAACCATGTTTTTCTGTGCCCATCTCTCCTCCTGTAACTCGTCAACTCTCTCCCTCCCTGAGGCGATTATGATTACACAAGTGTCTTATCTGTCCTTGTATGAACATAAAGATATTACATGAATATAACATCACATTCACATGTGTTCCTTTACTTTTTACATAGATGATAGTGTACTATGCACTTCCATACTGCACGTTGCTTTTTCTACTGGGGGATAACTCATCAGTGCATACAGAGCTGCCTCACTCTTTTTCAATAGCTGCATTTTATTCCAGCATAAAATTCTGCCATCATTTTTAAAGCAATTTCCCATTGACAGATATTGACTCCCAGTCTTTTGTTCTTATAACCAATGTTGCCATAGATATTCTTGTATATATATTATCTCGTATATTGTGTCTATGTCTAGAGGATAAATTCCTAGGAGTAGAATGACGAGGTCAGAGGGTATGGGCATTTAAAATGTTGATAGCGAGAGCTATATGTCTTCCACTGTATACTTCTCCAGCACAGTGCCTATTTCTACATATGCCCCCTAACATAGAGCATTTTCCAATTTTTGCTCTTTACCAGTCTGACAGGAAAAAATGTGTTTCATAGTAATTTTAACTTGCATTTCTTCTAACATGAGTGAAGTAGGACATACTTTCATATATTTAAGAGCTTTTTTTCTTTTTGTGAACTCTGTTTATTTCTTTGGCCTGTTTTTCTACTGGGTTGTTGGTACTTTTCCTGTTGATTTGTGGAAGTTATTCTTAAAAAATTATATGTATGCTTTTATTAAAGTTACATGTGCAAGTAATATAAAAGGTCGAACTGTACTACACGATTTATTACAAGAAACGGTAGTTCCTGACCCACTCTGGCGTTCCAACATTCCTGAGGCCACCATTTGTCAATTCCTGTAGCAGGGTGGGTCTGTGGAAGAGCTGTTTTGGTCAGAGAGGGGATGATCAGGCATTGCATACAACTCAGATACCAGGGATTACTCTGAGGTATCTACAGGAAACATTAAATTCCTGGAACATTTTGATGAGTTTCTCTGCAGAAAAGCATTTATCTTGACATCTTGGGATGAAAGCCCGCTGCCCATGTCTTCTGAATGGAGTTGGTGAGAACAGCTGGCTGGTGCACACAGGGGCCCTTGTGTTCACAGCTGGTGCCTCTCAGCCCAGGCTCCTTGAGCTGAAGGACTCCCACTGCAGTGCCTCACTGGAGAATTTCCTATGCTTTACGCCTTTGCCTTTTTGTCTACCCACTCCCTTCCTCATTCTATCTTATAGAATTTGTTTAAATCTCTCATTAGTTGGTTACACCCACCCTCTTCTCCTTTCATTTTATTGCTCTGGGTGGCTTTCCTTTTGAACATTTCTACTTTTATCTTATTAAGATTTCAGGACGGACATGATGGGGTCTGACTGAAGACAGAGAAAACTGCTCGTGCCTGAATTTTCATTTTCTCACCCATTTGTTTTCCTCTGCTCTTCAGTTCACTCTGCGTCTCCTCTTTGAACACTTGTATCTTGTCCTTGAGCTCTTTTTAAAGACAGGTTATATCCTCTGTCATTTCTCTGAGACTGTAGAAAACTCCTTGTTTGTACTTCGCGTTTTTCTTCTTTGTACGGGTTCCCTCACAGGAGGTTTTCATCTGCCTCTTGCTTATAATCATTTCCTCCTTTTATTTTTCTGTTCAAAGATCTTAGCTGTTCCCTCCGCCACCACCACCCCCGCCCCCGCCGGGCCAATCATGCTTGAATGAGACCCTAAAGAATCAGTGAGGAAGGAAGGGCAGGGGAGGGCGCAGTACTGTCTGCAATACCCTCTCATCCAGAGGCTCATCCCCCATCTCCCACCAACACTTGTCTCCCCGAGCATATCTCCACGTTTCTACTCGTGTTCCATAGCAAACATCCTTCAGGCCCAGGGCCCCTCTGCTCTGCCTGTCCTTCCTGCCGCCTCTATCTCATTTCTCCATTAGCCATCCCCCTGAGAGACTGAACACCATGGGGTGTGGGGCTGCTCTTGCCTTCAGTCCTCTTTCCTCTGCAGCACCACCTGTTGCAGGGCCCAGTCATTCCCTCTGGTGTCCTCACATCCAGCCAAGGATGGATGATCTTGGGATTGTTCAGGGAACACTGCATCCAGCCCCAGACCAGGGGGCCAGGGGAGCGCACAGCCTCCTCCTGTGGCCCGGTTCCCATTTCTCAGTATCTAGAGATGGGCTGGCTGGTTCAGGGGCTGGGCTTTCAGTTTTGGTCAAATTTGAGGGACATTAAGATCTTTCCTCTCATTACTGGGAAGTCACTGTTTTCTAAATATCAGCTTCATCATCACAGGCAGGAAAGGAAGGATCAGAATAGTGAATAAGAAGTTCTTGTATCATTAATAATAGCTTTCCTACCAACTGATACTGAAATTTGACTCATTTTAGATTTTTTCCTCTCTGTTTCCAAGATTCTTTACACTTTTTTCTGGACTGAAATTTGGCAGTGCACTGATACTATTCTCTTCCTTTATCACACACATGACACCCCCCTGGGAGTTAGGACATCCTCTGTCTAGCTACCTTAGAAATTGAGGGCAGTGGGGATTTATCAGTCTCGCAGATAAAGAAAGGTCCACCTATTGACAGCAACATGTTCACAGGCAGTGTGGAAATGTTCTTTATGGCCAAAGGCTGGTATTCAGGTTCCAGGATAGTGTTAGGTTTCTGCAAAAAAAAGAAAAAAGAGGAAAAAAACCACAGTAAGCCTTTAGCAAAAATGGTCTGATATTCACTGTTAACAGCTGATTTAGCATTCTCTCTTTATATCTATGGATGTATGGATTTATATGATCTCTATCTATCCATCCATCTATCTAAATATAGGTAATATATATTTATATATTACAGAGATTCACGTCTCAGTGGTCGCCATTAACAATGATTTATCTAAATCTCTACAAGAGATTAATATAGACATAGACAACTCTATACCTGTATCTTCATCTATCTACCTCACTAGAAATGATCCTACATTAAGCCAGAAAATACAAATTAGACTGTCTTACTTCCTTGTTACCTATTTTAAAAAAAAACCCTATATAAGCCATGCCTCTGAATAGAACTACTACTACTGATGTTTCCACAGCATCATAAAACAAAAGTTTAAAAAGTTAGTGGTATCTTATGGAAGAAGCCATGCACCATTATAATGAATAAAACATTTTTTCCTTACACAGTATTTTTTTCATGCTTAAAACACCCAATGTGCAAATATACTCACCTTGCTATATCAGAACTGCTCATAACTGTTTTTTATAATTTTTCCTGATAACATTGGGAAAGGAGATTTAGAAGCATCTTTCACTCTGTTAGATCAAATTTCATTTTTCAACTGGAGAAAGCATCAGAAATGGATCTTGAACTGGAAGTTTATGTTCACACTGAAGTTTCCTCCTTCTGACTCTGAGAGCCACATTATTCCTTGTGTACCTTGGAAAAGGGGTCCTTTAATATCAGTAGGAGGGGACTTGAAACCTTAGTCTCTGGCCTCCAATGACAAGCTCCTTCTCACTCCCTGTTTCCTCCAACAACTCTAGCTTATTTTTCCCAGACCTCTTTGTTTTGGTTTGCTTTTTCTCCTTGTTTGAATTTAAGGTAAATCCCCCTGATTCCATGTTTTGCTCAGTTTCTGCTCCTTTGCTCAGCATGGTCTTTACTCTACTGGGCTTTCAGAGGGAGGTGGGGTGACCAGTGTCCATAATGTCTTAGTCAGTTCAGTTCAGTTCAGTTCAGTCACCCACTCATATCCAACTCTGCAACACCATGAACTGCAGCACGCCAGGCCTCCCTATCCATCACTAACTCTCGGAGTTCACCCAAACTCAAGTCCATTGAGTTGGTGATGCCATCCAACCATTTCATCTTCTGTCATCCCCTTCTCCTCTTGCCCTCAATCTTCCCCAGCATCAGGGTTTTTTCAAATGAGTCAGTTTTTTGCATCTGGTGGCCAAAGTACTGGAGTTTCAGCTTCAACATCAGTCCCTCCAATGAACAACCAGGACTGATCTTCTTTAGGATGGACTGGTTGGATCTCCTTGAAGTCCAAGGGACTCTCAAGCATCTTCTCCAACACCACAGTTCAAAAGCATCAATTCTTCGGCTCTTAGCTTTATAGTTCAACTCTCACAGAGCCTTGACTAGACAGACCTTTGTTGACAAAGTAATGTCTCTGCTTTTTCATATGCTGTCTAGATTGGTCATAGCTTTTCTTCCAGGAGCAAGCGTCTTTTAATTTCATGACTGTAGTCACCATCTGCAGTGATTTTACAGCCCAAGAAAATAAAGTCTGTCACTGTTTCCACTGTTTCCCCATCTATTTGCCATGAAGTAATTGGACCAGATGCCATGATCTTAGTTTTCTGAATGTTGAGCTTTAAGCCAAATTTTTCACTCTCTTCTTTCACTTTCATCAAGAGGCTCTTTAGTTCTTCTTCACTTTCTGCCATAAGGGTGGTGTCATCTGCATATCTGAGGTTATTGATATTTCTCCCAGCAATCTTGACTCCAGCTTGTGCTTCTTCCAGCCCAGCATCTCTCATGATGCATGCTGCATATAAGTTAAATAAGCAGGGTGACAATATACAGCCTTGACATACTCCTTTTCCTATTGGAACCAGTCTGTTGTTCCATGTCTAGTTCTAACTGTTGCTTCCTGACCTGCATACAGGTTTCTCAAGAGGCAGGTCAGGTGGTCTGGTATTCCCATCTCTTTCAAAATTTTCCACAGTTTGTTGTGATGCAGACAGTCAAAGGCTTTGGCATAGTCAATAAAGCAGAAATAGATGTTTTTCTGGAATTCTCTTGCTTTTTTGACAATCCAGCAGATGTTGGCAATTTGATCTTGGTTCCTCTGCCTTTTTTAAAACTAGCTTGAACATCTGGACATTCATGATTCACATACTGATGAAGCCTGGATTGGAGAATTTTGAGCATTAATTTACTAGTGTGTGAGATCAGTGCAATTGTGCAGTAGTTTGAGCATTCTTTAGCATTGCTTTTCTTTGGGATTGGAATGAAAACTGACCCTTTTCTGTCCTGTGTCCACTGCTGAGTTTTCCAAATTTGCTGGCATATTGAGTGTAGCACTTTCACAGCATCATCTTTTAGGACTTGAAATAGCTCAACTGGAATTCCATCATCTCCACTAGCTTTGTTCATAGTGATGCTTCCTAAGGCTCACTTGACTTCACATTCCAGGATGTCTGGCTCTAGGTGAGTGGTCACACCATCATGATTATCTGGGTCATGAAGATCTTTTTTGTACAGTTCTTCTGTGTATTCTTTCCAGCTCTTCTTAATATCCTCTGCTTCTGTTAGGTTCATACCATTTCTCTCCTTTATAGGTCAGTTCAGGCTGCCATAATGAATATCTGGGGGGTTTAAATCAGCAGCCATTGATGTCTAATAGTTCTGGAGCCTAGGAAGGCCAAGATCAAGGTGCCAGCACATCCGGTGTCTGGAGTGAGCCTATTTCTCACTATTTCTTGTAGACGGCTATCTTCTCACTGTGTCTTCACATGGCTGAGAGAGAGATCATCTCCCTTGTCTCTTCTTATAAGGGCACTAATTCCATTCACAAGGGCTCCACCTCCATGATCTTATACTCTCAAAGCCCACTTATAACACTATATAAGGAATTAGGGTGTCAACATATGAATTTTGGGGGATATAATGTTCATTCCATCAAGTTGGCTTGAGCCTTCTGCCTCAGTTGTACCCCACTAGCCCTTTGTGGATACCCGAAGTTCCTTCAGTGTTCACACCTCCCAAGAGAAGCTGCCACTGTTTACCTCCCTCTAACATGGTGACATAGGTCCTGGGCTCACTGTGCACTCGCAGACTGCATATTACAAGTTGGGGAGGGATGGAGTAGCGCCTTCGACCTTCCCCTGGCTTGCTGTGTCACTGCAGGTAGCTTTGAAGAGAAAAAGCCACACTCGGTTGTTTTGGCAAGAGGCCATGTAGAAGACAGTGATGAGAAAGAGTTGATGCGTGGAGAACCTGCTCTATTTTAAAATGACCCCTTCTGGCTTGTTTGTCTCGCCAAGTATCAGGAGACAGGATTTGCTGCTGCACTCCATGAAGCAAACTGACTACTAGTTTCAACTGACCTTTTCAATTCCACAGAGATGTGGTTTCATCTCTGTGGCTTATGAATGGTACAATAGTTACACAGTAGATCAAAAGTGAGGAAGTGGTTATAGAAAAATTCTTCTCATAGGCAGGCTTGGTATCATTATAGTCTAATGTGCTAAATCAGATATACTGCCTTGAGCGGAAAACAAGGAGACAAGAATGGATAACTTGGTATTATGCAATTAAACCTGAATACCAAGACCTAACAGGTCTCCTGTACCACCTGGGTAATGAAGTCGAATTTCTTCATTGCCCCTGATACCGATTCAATATGAGCAGGAAATGAACAATGAAAAATACAGTAGCATGGCAGATTGCAAACTTGTGACATTTGGGAGGAAGTAGAGAAAGGCAAAAACAAACTGGGCATTATGACTCAATTCATTTCTTAGTTCAACAAGTTACTGCCATATTCAAAATATTTGTTGTTTTATTCCAGTGATAAATCCAAACAAAAGGCATTTAAACAAGAATATGCGTTAAGAATAAACAAGGCTTAAGAAAATAAAGGAAAGGAACACTATCCACACATGTTTATGAGCTTTGGAAAAAATAATTTAAAAAGAAACTAAGCTGCATACACTGTAATGTCTTGCACAGAATAACTATTTAATAAATCTTCACTGAATTTTCTCTGAATGGTTACATTTAGAGAAAATATGATGCCACCAAATTTGGCGCAGCTGTCACCAATAAATATCCATCCTGATTACTTTAAATAAGGAAGAATTTAAAACAGCAATGAAAACTTGATAGCTGCAGCAGGAATTCTTATAGTATTTTCTTTGTGTTTCAGGGAGACTGTCCAGTCAGTTTCAGTTCAGCTCAGTCACTCAGTCGTGTCCAACTCTTTGTAACCCCATGGACCGACTCTTTGCGATCCCATGGACTGTAGCACGCCAGGCTTTCCTGTCCATCACCATCTCTTGTTGCTTGCCCAAACTCAAGTCCATTGAGTTCGTGATGCCATCAAACCATCTCATCCTCTGTCATCACCCTCTCCTCTTGCATTCAATCTTTCCCAGAATCAGGGTCTTTTCCAATGAGTCAGTTCTTCACATCAGGTGGCCAAAGTATTGAAACTTCAGCATCAGTCCTTCCAATGAATATTCAGGACTGATTTCCTTTACGGTTGACTGGTTTGACCACCCTTTAGTCCAGGGGACTCTCAAGAGTCTTCTCCAACACCACAGTTCAAAAGCATCAATTCTTCAGTGCTCAGCTTTCTTTATGGTCCAACTCTTAACATCCATACATGACTACTGGAAAAATCATAGCTTTAACTAGATGGACCTTTGTCAGCAAAGTAATGTCTGATCTCTGGTTCCTCTGCCATTTCTAAATCCAGCTTGAACATGTGGCCATTCTCAGTTCACATACTGCTGAAGCCTAGCTTGGAGAATTTTGAGCACTACTTTGCTAGAGTGTGAGATGAGTGCAACTGTGCAGTAGTTGGAGCATTCTCTGGCATTGCCTTTTTTGGGGATTGGAATGAAAATTGACCTTTTCCAGTCCTGTGGTCACTGCTGAGTTTTCCAAATTTGCTGGCATACTGAGTGCAGCACTTTCACAACATCATCTTTTAGAATTTGAAATAGCTCAGCTGGAATTCTACCACCTCCACTAGCTTTGTTCATAGTGATGCTTCCTAAGGCCCACTTGACTTTGCACTCCAGGATGTCTGGCTCTAGGTGAGGGATCATACCATTGTGGTTATCTGGGTCATAAAGATCTTTTTTGTATAGTTCTGTGTACTCTTTCCACCTCTTCTTAATATCTTCTGCTTCTGTTAGGTCTGCAGCATTTCTGTCCTTTATTGTGCACATCTTTGCATGAAATATTCCCTTGCTTGGTATCTCCAATTTTCTTGAAGAGATCGCTAGTCTTTCCTAATCATTTGTTTTCCTCTATTTCTTTGCATTGATCATTTAGAGAGGCTTTCTTAGCTCTCATTGCTATTCTTTGGAACTTTATATTCAAATGGGTGTATGTTTCCTTTTCTCCTTTGCCTTATGCTTCTTTTCTCAGCTATTTGTAAGGCCTCCTCAGACAACCATTTTGCCTTTCTTTTTCTTGGGGATAGTTTTAATCACAGCCTCCTGTACAATGTCATGAACCTCCACTCATAGTTCTTCAGGCACTCTGTCTGTCAGATCTAATCCCTTGAATCTATCTGTCACTTCCATCATATAATCATTAGGTATTTGATTTAGGTCATACCTGAATGTTCTAGTAGTTTTCCCTACTTTCTTCAATTTAACTCTGAATTTTGCAATAAGGAGCTCATGACCTGAGCCACAGTCAGCTCCCAATCTTGTTTTTGCTGACTGTATAGAGCTTTTCCATCTCTGGCTGCAAAGAATATAATCAATCTGATTTTGATACTGACCATCTGGGGATGTCCAAACATAGAATTGTCTCTTGTGTTGTTGGAAGAGGATGTTTGCTATGAACAGTGCATTCTCATGGAAAAACTCTGTTAGCCTTTTCCCTGCTTCATTTTGTACTCCAAGCCCAAACTTGCTGTTATTTCAGGTATCTCTTGATACCAAGTCAGTTTAGCATCCTAACTGAAACTGCAATCCTACTTCTTCATTCTCGACCAGTCAGTGAAATGTTAGCGATTTTGCTTGTCTTTACTGACTAAAAACACAGTAAGTGCTGAAACATTATTTGTTGACTTGAACTGAATTGTGTTAATACATCTCATTGCTCATACTAGTCAATAAGCTCTCTTATTCATCTCCTGGCAGAGCACCTTACCCATGGTGGGTGTTCAACAGGCATTTATTTAATGTGAACACACTACCAGAACAAGTGATTCTGAACACTCTCCTTCAAGCCTCTGTTAATAAAAGGAACTGCGGTTGGTTCCCTCACGACCCAGGTAGGCACTGCCATATCCAGACCTTTTGTATGACAGCACAGATCATACCTGTGGGATCTTCCTTAAGGCTTGGTCTTCCCTGTTGACTGTGAAGTTCATCAGGGAGGGACTACTCACTGTTGTATCTCTATGACCCAACATAGGGCCTGGCACACGGTAGGTCTGGATCCATATTCCAATCAGTGGCCTGTTTCAATGAATACATCTAACCATGTCACTCCCTTCCCCAAAGCCCTCCGATGGTCACCCAGAGCAAAACCCAAAGTTTATAACACACGTCCCAGTCATGCCACATACATCTGGCCCCTGCCCACTTCTCCAGATGGACTTCATTGCCATTCTTGGCATAATCTCTGTCTAAGGTGGACTTTCAGCTCTTTTATGCTGACCAAGCTCTTTTCTGACTCAGGCCCTCTGCATGTGCTGTTCCTTACATTTCTCTCCCCCTCTCATCACCAGACTGCTGTTTTTCAAGTCCCAACTTGAGGTGTCTCCTGACACATGCTCTCCCTGCACCTTGCATCTTTTCTTCATAGCACTGCTTAGGACTGCCATTCAAACACTTACATTTTCATAGTTTGTTTACAGTCTGTACCTAAGCTTTGACTATGCCAGATTTTCATCACCAACACAGCCCTCGACTCAGAGATGTTCCACACATACCTGTTTTGAATAGTAAATAATTTTCTGCTGGAAACTTGCCTAGGATTAGGCTGAGCCCTGCTGTGATACCTCCCTCTCTTCGCACCACGGCTGCCCCCTGCCCTGAGCAGCAATCATACCATCTCGTCCTTGTCCTGGGCCTCCCCTACTTACTGCTCACTTTTAATGGCACATAAAGTCATATACAGGTATAAGCACACGAATTAAAGAATGTGAATCAAATAGTTTAAGTCAATGATTTTCAAGCAGTATTAGGTGATCTACAAAACAGCTTAACTTGTCTCTCAGTTTCCTCTGGTATATCACGGGGAAGATATCAGACCTTCCCACATAGATTGTTGTGGGGGACAATTGGGAAATGTGTGTAATGAATATGGCTCAATGCCCAGTGCATATCAATCAATAATGGGTATTCTAACTGGTTACTGTAATTATCAAAATTCTTCTCCAACCATTTCTGTATTATGATGTCAATCTGACCTATGTGGAGTAAATGATGGACTGAAATGCATTTTCAGTGCAAGGAATATCTCTTCATTTTGGTCTCATACACCAGAAATGATGGAAATAGAATTTCCATGGCAATTTACCTTTCAAAGGAATGCAGGCTTAGATTAGGAATTTCTAGTCGAATGTGTACTGGTCTCTGAAGTTGAATAAACACTGGTGGGGTGTGGGTCTAAAAGGATTCCCATTGATCTAGCTTCCTAAATGAAAGTGTGAACATGTGGACCCCTGGCTGGAGAGTGCCCGGCCTGCTGCAGCACAGCCTCACTGACCTTCTCCAGTCGGTAAACGAGCTGCTTGGTGGAGAGCTGGATGAACGGCGCCACAAACTCACAGATGATGTTCACGGTCATCACCAGGCTCTCTCCCCTTTGTGTCCCAATGATGGTGTGGCACACGAGCTTTTCTTTGACTACCTGCGGACAAGATATACCAGCATTTGTGGCCGCTCCATAGTTCAGAAAACTTAATTCTCAACCATCAGCAAACATTCTCAACTACTTGCCTGGGGACACCAGAGAAGAGCAGAGTTTTCTGAGCAGTGCATGTCAGGGAGAGGTCTCTGTCACACTTAAAATCTGATTGGTTAGATATGGCCAGGGTGGATCCTGTGTCTACTTCTGACTGTCCCTGAGGGCACAATCAATTTATGTCCGGTTCTTCCAATATGTTTATGGAAGATCTATTATGCATTGGGGCTGTTAGGGACTGGTTACACAAAACAGTGATGGAGGAGGCAGATAAAAATCCTTCATGGGCTATCTCTGTGCTGTACACCTGAAGCTAACACAACATTGTAAATCAACTATACTTTAGTTAAAAAAAAAATCTTCACAGGCTTAGAGTTCAACGGTAGTTACACAATTTCTTACCAAGCTATCTGGAAACTGACTGGAATAATTTTGCCTTTCATATTTGAATATTTAAAAATCATATACAGTAACTAATACTTCTTTGGACCCAAGAAGCCTAGATTTTTATAAAGTAGAAAGGACCCAAAATGAATTTATATTATGAATAGCCTTTATTGAAGACTGGCTAAGGTTTCAGATGTTAATGAATTCAAGACTCATCTCACTTACATAGCAGAACTTGGAAGAACATTCAGGGAAGCTTTTAGTGAGGCTACAGCTGAATTTAGAACCCCAGCAGCTCAGATTTAATGGCTTTAAAAATAGTCAGTTCCTGATAATAACACTGTAAACATGTTCCTGCAATGGACCATCGGTATTGAGCTGAGGGGCTGCATTCTATTCATCTTTGCATCCTTGGTGCCTACTGTGGTGTTTGTCGTGTGTACATACTCAGTGAAAGTTGGCTGAACCCCTCAATAACAAGAGAAAGAACACATTATACACTCCACCATGGGAAATAACTATCTTTTTAAAATTGAGGATGTGTTTTACCTGAAAATATTCTGTGAAGGAACAATTTAAGTGAAACAAAGTGACCCTGGGACCCCAGAGGAGCTAAGCAGTGGACCAGATTTCCCATCTCATCTGCTGGCAGACAACTTATTGCTGTTTCCTTTTTCATGAGGAGAAAGTTCAGCATCACATCCTAATTTGGTAACACGAGCAGAGGCTCGGGTAACCACATTTTCTGATTCACAAAGTCTGTCTTTGTGAAGAGGCTTATAAATGACTTCAGATTTTTATGTTTTTGATGGTTGCTAACCTCCATGAGGTGATAAGAATAAACAGACACATGGTTGGATCTGCCTAAATGTCTTTAGCAGAACGGTGATAATGTGAATAACAGCAGAAGGTCAGAGTTGAAGATAAATGTGGCTCTTCTATCCATACATAAAAAGGTGATGAGTATAAATGTGAATCCTTCAACTCAGGCTGAGAGGAAAGGAAATGAAGATATTCCAGTACCTGGACAGGAGAGGCAGCCAAGAGTGACTATAAAAACATTTTTAAAAATAAATATTAAGTGAATACTGCGAAGGGTTAATAAGGGCTTAGCGTTGGCTGAACGCTGGTTGTCCCTCCACCAGAGATCTACTGGCTTTGTTGACTCTGGGGATGCGAACCTGCTTTAAATGGTATTTTAAGATTGGGTTCATGGCAGCTGTAGAAACAAACATAAAACTCCACAGTGCTGAAGCCTGATGGAATGGGTGTTGCCATGGCAACACGGCGCTATATGCAGTCCTTGAGGAACCACAGCCTTCCTCCGGATAAATGCAAGAGACTCACCTAAGAAACAGAGCAAAGATTTATCTAGGAGAAGAGCTGCTAACCTCTTACCCTGGGAGTGGTAGAATAGCCTTCGAGTACCACATCGACTGTCTGGCCTGGGGACAGCTCCATCCTGACGGGGTGGAGCTGAAACACTGGGCCGTGAGGCTCCGTGGGTGCCTCGCAGCACTGGCCCTGGGGCTGGCTCTTAGCACGATCTTTCTTCGCCAGTTTCTTCTTGCTCAACTTTTCTTGGGGACAGGAATTTTCATTCATCCAGAATAACTGTTGGACCCGACGTCCCTTGTTGGTTAACTTGAAACGGTAGTAACAGGTATCCAGGCTGGAAAAGAGGAGGGAAGGATTCACAGGACTTCCCTGCAGGTTGTTCTGTTCAGCTCTACACCCTTGGGATTTATCCCTCTGGAAGTACTTAAAAAGTGAGCAAAAAATTAGACATCAGTATTATTTTTTTTGTAATGTGAAAGGCTAAACGGTGATGCTATTAGGAGCTGCTTCAGTAATAGGACAATGTAGCATCTGCTCATAGGTCATTAGTAGTCCCTGAGTTGCCATCGCCAGGAAGGGGTTGTGGGGAAGTGGCTCCATCCGTCCTCAGTCTTTCTCATCAGGAGAAGCCACCACAGAACACAAAGAACAGATCATGTGAAAACCACTTTCATTTGCAAGAAACAGTTCTGAGGAATGAAAATAAAATACCTCCTGGAGGAGAAACTTATTTCAAATTGTGTTGAGTAAACTTCTAGTGACCAGTAAAATGCCTTGTGATGGACTCAATTTGAAGGGAACTTCAAAGAGAAACAAAACATCCTCTAAGCCTTAAAGTCAAGGAGATTGTAATAGATTAGAACACCAGCCAGACTTGTCATTTTTCTTAGACTCATGTGCTTTAAAGATGCTACTATTTCATTCACTTATTCATTCATCTGTTCCACAAATAAAGTACCTCTTTATCGTCTGGTTCTTTGTGAGCTATAGGGATTTATAAGATCTTGGAGGTAGTTAACATGTGCTTTTGAGTGTTTTTTTTTTTAAAAACTGATTATAAGCTTACTTTAAAATATTCTTTTCAGGGAAAAACTCATCTCAGGACTTTTTAAATTTATTTTTAATTTTGAGGGACTTCGAGTTTTCATCTCATCTGCCCCTTCTTTGGAAAGATGTCATATTTAATAACCAAGCTGAACCTTGATTAAAAAAATGAGTGCCAGTTGTCAGGTACAACCATTTTTATCTAAATATATGTCCAACAGGGCTTCCTCATTGGAGTCTTTACTTTGTAGTTAGACTTCATGGCTAAAAGTACACTTTTGGGGGAAATAACAATAAATACTATAAACTAGGTACGGTCCCTGTCACTTATTCACAGTATATCTTAACTATCACAGCAACCCAGTAATAAGAAGTATATTTACTCCCATTTTATTTACAAAGAAACAGAATCTCTGAAAACTGAAAGTTGTTCTTCAAAAATATGCCATCAGAAAAGATGGGATTTGGGTATTTCTTTCAATCTTATGCCCCCAAAGTTGGCAAATGTTTCCAGTAAGGGACTGAATATAAATATTTTAGACCTTTTGGGTCTTGTGGTCCATTACAACTACTCTACTCTCCATTGCGGTGTCAAAGAAGCCATAGAAGATACATGTATATGAATGGCCATGGCTGTGTTCCAATAACACTATTTTTTAAAATTTATTTTTAATTTGAGGATAATTGCTTTACAATGTTATGTTGGTTTCTGCTATATAACAACATGCATCAGCCATAGTATACATATGTCCCCTCCCTCCTGAGACTCCCTCTCACCCCCCACCCCATCCAATCCCACTAGGTGGTCACAGAGCACTGGGGTGAGCTTCCTGCATTGTACAGCATCTTCCCACTAGCTATCCGTTTTACATATGGTAGTGTATATGTTTCAATACTACTATTTCAATTTGTCCCAACCTCTCCTTCTCCCACTATGTCCCCAAGTCTGTTCTCTATATCTGCTTCTCTATTCCTGCTCTGAAAATATGTCAAATAACACTTTATTTACAAAAACAGGCAATGGGCTGTAGTTTTCCCACCTTTGCTTTTGATGACTCTTCAGCAGATTGCTGGTATCAAGATTTTATGTCAAAAAGAAGGGCAGTAGAGTTTAGGAAGAGCAGAAATTGGCAGTTAAAAGCTACAGGTTGCTTCTGTTTTCATAGAAAACTATCAGCTAACCCTCCAATTCTAGGCAAGTGTCAGAATATCTTTTGGGGTTCAGTTCATTTCAGTCACTCAATCATGTCCAACTCTTTGCGACCCCATGGACTTTAGCAAGCCAGGCTTCCCTGTCCTTCACCAACTCCCGGAGCCTGCTCAAACTTATGTCCATCGAGTTGGTGACACCATTCAACCATCTCATCCTCTGTCATCCCCTTCTCCCACCTTCAATCTTCCCCAGCATCAGGGTCTTTTCCAATGAGTCAGTTCTTTGCATCAGGTGGCCAAAGTACTGGGTTTCAGCTTCAGCATCAGTCCTTCCAATGAATATTCAGGACTGATTTCCTTTAGGATGGACTAGTTGGATCTCCTTGCAGTCCAAAGGACTCTCAAGTCTTCTCCAACACCACAGTTCAAAAGCATAAATTCTTCGGTGCTTAGCTTTCTTTATAGTCCAACTCTCACATCTATACATAACTACTGGAAAAAATATAGCTTTGACTAGACAAACCTTTGTTGACAAAGTAATGTCTCTGCTTTTTCATATGCTGTCTAGGTTAGTCATAGTTTTTCTTCCAAGGAGCAAGCGTCTTAACTTCATGGGCTGCAGTCACCATCTGCAGTGATTTTGGAGGCCAGGAAAATAAAGTCTGTCATGGTTTCCCTTGTTTCCCCATCTGTTTGCCATGAAGTGATGGGACCAGATGCCATGATCTTAGTTTTTTGAACACTGAGTTTTAAGCCAACTTTTTCACTCTCCTCTTTCACTTTCAACAAGAGGCTCTTTAGTTCCTTTGTTTTCTGCTGTAAGGATGGTGTCATATGTGTGTCTAAGATACTGATATTTCTCACAGTAATATTAATTCCAGCTTGTGCTTCATCCAGTCCGGTATTTCCATATGCTGTACTCTGCATATAAGTTAAATAAGCAGGGTAACAATACACAGCCTTGATGTACTCCTTTCCCAATTTGGAACCAGTCTGTTGTTCCATGTCTGGTTCTAACTGTTGCTTCTTGACTTGCACACAGGTTTCTCAGGTATTTGACACTATTTGTAGATTAAGGAGAACATGTCATTAAGTCTGGTCTGCAGTATATGGTTTTCTGTAAGTATATCTGAATGCACTTAACAAAGAAATCTGGAAACAGAGGCATGGCATACAATGACAAAATGCCCTGGCTTATGGTTAATGGACAGGAGCAGAGGACTCCTAGTATTATTTTGCCAGGTACACCTTCTCTTAACACAATGTGTCCATCTTGGTTTCAGGGCCTCAGACCAGAAGGCAGGAGCATCCCTTTGAGATCTGTTCACAGTATTGAAACAAACAGTCACCAATTCAGCTGGCTCCTGACAGTCAACTAGTGACAATGTGTGACTCTTGAGAGGAACTATGAACAAATTCCCACACATACCCTCCATGGTTAGTCTTCAAAGCCCACACATTTTAAGGGTTACATTACATCATTCTGCTCAGAGGTGTCTATACTGTACCCCCTGTTATTTAAATATCTAGGCTCTCTAGCTTTTCCTGAGTGATCAGGTGAAGCCAACCACAATCATTTCAATTGTTGGTGCTATGGTAAGGAGGCAAGCAGATGACATGATACAGGGGGAAAAAATCACTGGCTTTGCAATACCTGAAAAGATACATTTGCAATATATTTTTACCTTCCTAGTTATATTCTATTTCTATTATCACTAGGTTGCATCTTTATTTTCTACATTCATGGAGAGAAGTTAGCAATGTATTGAAATCAAAGAAGAGAAATCATGGTTGAGATTCTAAATCTGTCACAGAGAATCCACTCTAAGTTTTAGAGAAGAACACCCTTCCTATGAACCATCTCTTCTCTAGCGCAGAGGGACACAGCTTGCAGTATGTAACCAACCTAAGACTAGAAAATGTCTCCTTGTGGCTGATGAACCACCTTGAGGAGGGAAGGTGAAGACGAGGAGGCTGGTTCTATTTCCTTAAAAATAATTTTCTGAAGTAGAAGTGGTGCTCAGCCTATGCAATATATATGATAAGTATAAAAATTGGTCCATGATATTTCTTTACCTAAAGTGTGCTCCCAAATTGAGTTCTGGTGCAAAGGGCTTATCTGAAACAATGGTGGAGCCAACTCCTGAAGCCTGGACAGGAATTCGGTAGGTGTTGCTGTTTTCAATGTCCAAAACGACTGTGTCTTTAAATGTCAGAATGTCGTTCAGGTTGGCGGTTATTGTCAGTGTGACATCACTTTCCGGGGGAACCAGGCCTTCCTTGGGCTCAATGGTCCAAAGGGACTTTTTATGTGCCTGTAAAACAAGACTACAAGTTAACTGTGAAGATATTCTTGGCCTTTCATTCTGCAAATGTCAAAGCCCTCTACACTTCCGATGCCTGGCACTGCAGAATTCAACATCAGAGACAAACATTATTTTTTTGAATCAAAGCAGCTGGGTGTTTGTTGGCTTTTCTTTTTTTCAAAAAGCAATGTGATTCTGAAGAGCAAGCCTACAATCCTACTTTTGAATGCTCTGTGAAGATTCTTCACATCTTTTTCGTAAGATGACAGCTCAGCTCTCTAACAAACTTGTACTAATTATCTGCTCTAATCTCCAAATTCTGAGACACCAACAGAAGGTACAAAATCCTTCCTGGAACTTGGAATTTTTAAAAGAAATGTTTTTCAAGTGCAAGATTTCCGTGATGTTATAGTAGGGGCGAACAGCTTTCATTAATAAAAACAATGTCAAATCATCTTGGTTTCTATTATTTCATAATAATCAATAGAATTTCATTTCCTAAAATTCCAAACTTATTTTAAAACATGTGACAGGACTAAATAATAGAGTCGGCAGTGACCCCCAATAATGTGTTCCTTTTAACTGCTTAGTTCCTCATGTCTCAGTCTCTTTCCTCCCCAAGATCTTTGACAGAACAACTTCACAATGAAGCTTACTCTTACCATCACATTTTGAGTTGAAAACCTTCCCCCTCCAGTACTCCTTATGCTTTTACCCTGCTCCATTTTTTACCATCTTCTAACATAGTGCATGATTGACTTACCATTATCTTGCTCTCCTTGCACTACAATATACACTCTCTGTAGGAGGGATTTTTGTCTCTTTTGTTACAGCTGTTCTTGTACCTATAATTATGTGTGGGACATGGTAGGTGCTTAATAAATATCTGTTCGATGAACTCATGTATCTGCCTTTTAATAAAACCCTGTGATGTTAGAGAACTCATTTACCAACTAAGGTAACGTATCCCTGGTTTTTAACAATCCATAATATCTGGTATGGCTTCCTTTACATTAAGCAGAGATCCGTTTGTTTTTGACCTTCCATATACTGGTATTTGGTTCACTCTCTTGAAGCTAAATAGAACAAATTGAATCTCCCTCTTTTGTTTAACAGCCCTTCAAATTCCACCTCCAACTTAAGAAGGAAACCATTCTTATGGCTCCAAAGTAAGTTGAAAATTTGGCTAACGTGTCAAAAATAATTTAAAAAAATGACTCAAGCTATAAGCGTCTTATTTAAAAATATAAACTCTGGGTTTTTAGTATTACTCTACTTTCCTAGGCTGCTTTTAAGACTTTCCTCCTTGTATTTGATTAATTATGTCACAGTTTCACTACAATGTGTCTAGTTATGAATTTATTTGTATATCCTGCTTGGAATTTGCTACCCTTCCAGAATCTGTGGTTTCTTATCTTTATTTCTGAAAAATTCTCAGCAATTATGTGTTTAAATACTGTTTCTGACTCATTCTTTCTTCTTTCTTTATAGTACTCCATTATATGTGTGTGTCCTCACACATTCGAGTGTGTCCTCACAGGCTTCATCTGCATTTTCCATCCTTTCTCTCCCTGGGCTTCATTTTGGATGATTTCCTCTGATCTATCTTCCAGTTCAATAATTCCTTCTTTAGCTGTATATAATTCACTGTTAAACACATCTAGTATATTATTAATTTCAGTGTTTTATGAATTCCGTTTTATTATTTACTTTTATTTTTATACATTTTTCAGCCTTTTGAGATCTTTTAAAATTCTGATTATGAATTCAACTTACTAGCTACTTTTCCTCATCCCTCCCAGTCATTTGTAAATTGTATAAGCAAATTGTTTTGTTTTTTTTTCCTGGGAATATATTTTTTAATTTTATTTATTTATTTATTGATTTTTATTGTTTTTGCCATACATTGTCATGATATCATCATGAGTTTACATATGCTTCCCCTCCGGAACCCCCCTCCCTCCTCCCTCTCCCCCGGGAAATCTCGCTGCACCAGCCCGAGCAAATTGTTTTATATGTACTTAGAAGAAAATACTTTTTAAGTGCATATAGCAAGTATATGCTCAGTGGTTCTGAGGTCAAGATATTGTGGGAGACACAAAAAGGTCCAAAGCACAGTTTCTGCTCCCAAGAAGCTGATAGTAATGACATTCAGAGAGACAACCATGCAAAATAAAAATGCAAGTCAGAAGGAGGCTACGGTGAAACTGTCTCAGGGAAATATAAAGAATAAGCTGCATTTCTGGAGCAGAAGATATTGAAATTCTTTGTATGACAAATTTCCAGACACATTTTCTTTTCTGTCTAAATATGAAATTGAGCTTAATTATCAGAGAGTATGATCCTTAACTATATTATGCCATTGCTTAATAAAATTCAATTTGTTCCTCTCTCATTTTACATGTAAACAGTATCTCAAAATTAACACAAAGCACCATATCCCTATTTTGATTGTAATGTTATTTAAATTAATTCTAACAGTACTCTTTTGTTTTGAGAAAAAAATTACTCAGAAATATTTGTATGCATAAATATTCATAGAAAATATTTAATGATGACTAACAATGCATTGGGAAAAGACTGAAAACAGAAAAGATGTAGAGATTATTCCAAATCTTCCAGGATAATAATGGAGTGGCAAAATCAAGCTTTCCACTTCACTGAAGAAGAGTCTGATTACCCCCTCATGAATTTTCCTTGGCTCCCTTTACTCTTCCAAGTAAGGAAGCTCAGAATAAGTTCTCTTTTAAAAAAGCAGACAGAAGAAAACAACAATTTAAAAACAAATGTAAAATATACTCTATGGGCTGGATTTGAGAGGGCATTCCAGTCCAAAGTTATCCTTCCTCTATTTAATTTCCATGGTGTATTTCTCTTAGCAAAAGGAAAAAGAGAAATGTAAAAATGCATGTAGCTCCATGAGGGCTGAGGGGCAATGTAAAGTTACAGATCAGAAATCTCCTGGGTTTGGAACAGAGTTGTATGGATTGATGTTCACTGTAAATAAGAAGAATGCATTTTGCAATTTGCAGGCAAGAGTCAGAAATTTCAGTAGGCAGAATCTTACAGGATGGCAGTACCTTGGAATGTCACCAAAACCCAGGTCTAGCCCCAGTGTAAACTCAGAGACTGGATTTGGTCAGTGGGACCTGAATGGTCACCCTCTTATTTAAACCCAAATGCCAATTTCCCAATTAACAGATAAGGAAAATCCTATTTCACAGATCAGAATGCTAATTACATTTTCTCTTGGCTTGAAAGTCTGCATCAGTTCAGTTCAGTCGCTCAGTCGTGTCTCACTCTTTGCGACCCCATGAACTGCAGCACGCCAGGCCTCCCTGTCCATCACCAACTCCCGGAGTCTACCCAAACCCATATCCATTGAGTCGGTGATGCCATCCAACCATCTCCTCTAATGTCGTCCCCTTCTTCTCCTACCCTTAATTTTTCCTAGCATCAGGGTCTTTTCCAAAGAGTCAGCTCCTCGCACGAGGTGGCCAAAGTACTGGAGTTTCAGCTTCAACATCAGACCTTCCAATGAACACCCAGGACTGATGTCCTTTAGGATGAACTGGTTGGATCTCCTTGCAGTCCAAGGGACTCTCAAGAGTCTTCCCCAACACCACAGTTCAAAAGCATCAATTCTTCGGCGCTCAGCTTTCTTTATGGTCCAACTCTCACATTCATACATGACCACTGGAGAAACCATAGCTTTGACTAGACAGAGATTTGTTGGCAAAGTAATGTCTCTGCTTTTTAATATGCTATCTAGGTTGGTCATGACTTTCCTTTCAAGCAGTAAGCGTCTTTTAATTTCATGGCTGCAATCACCATCTGCAGTGATTTTGGAGCCCAGAAAAATAAAGTCAGCCACTGTTTCCACTGTTTTCCCATCTATTTGCCATGAAGTGATGGGACCAGATGCCATGATCTTAGTTTTCTGAATGTTGAGCTTTAAGCCAACTTTTTCACTCTCCTCTTTCACTTTCATCAAGAGGCTCTTTAGTTCCTCTTCACTTTCTGCCATAAGGGTGGTGTCATCTGCATATCTGAGGTTATTGATATTTCCCCCTGGCAATCTTGATTCCAGCTGGTGCTTCCTCCAGCCCAGCATTTCTCATGATGTACTCTGCATATAAGTTAAATAAGCAGGGTGACAATATACAGCCTCAAAGTACTCCTTTTCCTATTTGGAACCAGTCTGTTGTTCCAATCCAGTTCTAACTGTTGCTTCCTGACCTGCATACAGGTTTCTCAAGAGGCAGGACAGGTGGTCTGGTATGCCCGTCTCTTTAAGAATTTTCCACAGTTTATTGCGATCCACACAGTAAAAGTCTGCATGGGCACTAATAAATTGCATTTTAAAATTCAAATAAATTAAATGAAGCAAAGAAGAACAGTTCTCAAGATTATAAATCATTTATAAAGAGGATGTAGATGAATGATGAGAAAATTTTAATTTTGGTATTAACGGAAATTATAGACTTAACTCTAAGTCACGAGTCCTATCATTATTCATAACCTTTTAATATGGGACATCTCTAGAGACATAGATAGAAAAGAAAACAAACATTAAATACCACACTAGATAAACTAGGGCTAAGAAAAGATATTTGTATGCTAATTATATCTATTCAGAACACTTGCCAAAAGAAATGTTGATGTTTGTATGACAAACTGTTTTTCCAAAATTTTTAAACTTTTTTCCTCATAGTAAATTAGCCCCAGTGAAATACTTTTAGTATTAAAAATACAGTATACTAACACATAAATATGGAATTTAGAAAGATGGTAACGAGAACCCAGCATGCGAGACAGCAAAAGGAATGAAGACGTATAGAACAGTCTCATGGACTCTGTGGTTGAGGGCAGGGGTGGGATGATTTGGGAGAATGGCATTGAAACATGTTAAGTATTATATGTGAAATCAATCACCAGCCCAGGATTGTTGCTCGGGGCTGCTGCACCGAGATTTCCCGGGGGGAGGGAGGAGGGAGGGAGGAGGGAGGGGGGTTCTTGAGGGGGAACATATGTACACCCATGGCGATATCATGTCACTGTATGGCAAAACCAATAAAAACAAAAAAAAAAATACAATTCAAAAAAAAAAAAAAAACAGTAAGCAAAGTCTGTCTTTCCATAAAGTTAACTTGTATTTGTGCATAGTTTTATCCTAAAATATTAGTAACAAAAAAGAATAATTCTCATAAATTTAATTTTGGGGATTATAGATTAATTATTACTGGCAAGATAAACTACATGATTGAATATCACTATATTTTGCTCATGTTTAGGCTCAAAGAAATAACTTCTTTGCATCTTCTTTTTTTTTTTCTCTTTACTTTATTGTGTTGGTTTTGCCATACATTGACATGAATCCACCATGGGTATACATATATTCCCTCTCCAGAACCCCCCTCCCTCCTCCCTCCCGATTCCCTCTCCCTGGGTCATCCCGGTGCACCAGCCCCGAGCATCAAACCTGGGCTGGCGATTGATTTCACATATGATAATTAACATGTTTCAATGCCATTCTCCCATATCATCCCACTTTTGCCCTCTTCCACAGAGTCCACGAGACTGTTCTATACATCTGCGTTTCTTTTGCTGTCTTGCATGCTGGGTTCTCGTTACCATCTTTCTAAATTCCATATATATGCGTTAGTATACTGTATTTTTGTTTTTCATTCTGGCTTACTTCACTCTGGATAATAGGCTCCAGTTCCATCCACCTGAGTAGAACTGCTTCAAATGAATTTTTTTTTAATGGCTGAGTAATATTCCATTGTGTATATGTACCACAGCTTTCTTATCCATTCATCAGTTGATGGGCATCTAGGTTGCTTCCATGTCCTGGCTATTGTAAACAATGCGGCAATGAACATTGGGGTACACATGTCTCTTTCAATTCTGGTTTCCTCGGTGTGTATGCCCAGCAGTGGGATTGCTGGGTCATATGGCAGGTCTATTTGCAGTTTTTTAAGGAATCTCCACACTGTTCTCCATAGTGGCTGTACTAGTTTGCATTCCCACCAACAGTGTAAGAGGGTTCCCTTTTCTCCACATCCTCTCCAGCATTTATTGCTTGTAGACTTTTGGATGGCAGCCATTCTGACTGGTGTAAAGTGGTACCTCATTGTGGTTTTGATTTGCATTTCTCTGATAATGAGTGATGTTGAGCATCTTTTCATGTGTTTGTTAGCTATTTTTATGTCTTCTTTGGAGAAATGCCTGTTAAGTTCTTTGGCCCACTTTCTGATTGGGTCGTTTATTTTTCTGGAATGGAGCTGCAGGAGTTGCTTGTATATTTTTGAGATGAATTGTTTGTCCGTTGCTTCGTTGGCTATTATTTTCTCCCATTCTGAAGGCTGCCTTTTCACCTTGCTTATAGTTTCCTTTGTTTGCAGAAGCTTTTAATTTTAATTAGGTCCCATTTGTGTATTCGTGCTTTTATTTCCGATATACTGGGAGGTGGGTCATAGAGGATCCCGCTTTGGTTTATGTCGGAGAGTGTTTTGCCAATGTTATCCTCTAGGAGTTTTATAGTTTCTGGTCTTATGATTAGATCTTTGATCCATTTTGAGTTTATCTTTGTGTATGGTGTTAGAAAGTGTTCTAGTTTCATTCTTTTACAAGTGGCTGTCCAGTTTTCCCAGCACCACTTGTTAAAGAGATTGTCTTTTCTCCATTGTATATTCTTGCCTCCTTTGTCAAAGATAAGGTGTCCATAGATGTGTGGATTTATCTCTGGGCTTTCTATTTCATTCCATTGATCTATATTTCTGTCTTTGTGCCAGTACCATACTGTCTTGATGACTCTGGCTTTGTAGTATAGCCTAAAGTCAGGTAGGTTGATTCCTCCAGTTCCATTCTTCTGTCTCAAGATTGCTTTGGCTATACAAGGTTTTTTGTATTTCCATACAAATTGTGAAATTATTGTTCTAACTCTCTGAAAAAGACCTCTGGTAGCTTGATAGGAATTGCATTGAATCTATAGATTGCTCTGGGTAGTATACTCATTTTCACTATATTGACTCTTCCAATCCATCAACACGGTGTATTTCTCCATCTATTTGTGTCCTCTTTGATTTCTTTAATCAATGTTTTATAGTTTTCTATATATAAGTCTTCTGTTTCTTTAGGCAGAAATACTCCTAAGTATTTTATTCTTTTTGTTTCGATGGTGAATGGAATTGTTTCCTTAATTTCTCTTTCTCTTTACTCATTGTTAGTGTATAGGAATGCCAGGGATTTCTGTGTGTGTGCATCTTCTTAATTTATCCATTTTTTTAAAAAAACAGTGTCTGATAGCCTACTCACAGCAATGTAGCCTTATTCTAGCATGAACTTCAAAACGCTTTACATGTATAACTGATTCACTATGCTGTACAGCAGAAGCTACACAAGATTATAAATTAATTACACTCCAATAAATTTTTTTTTAGAAATAGATAACCAACAAGGACCTACTGCATAGCACAGGGAACTATACTTAATGTTATGCGATAACCTATAAAGGAAAAGAATCTAAAAATGAATACACATACACAAACACACTTCAATAAAAAATTTTTTTAAAAAATACAAAAAACTCAGAGCTTCAACCCATTACCCAGTTCCAAAACCACAGTCATATTTGAAGGTATTTGTTACAGCAGTACTCCATTCTCAGCATCAGTATCTGTCTTAGTCAGCTGGGACTGCTATAACAAAGTACCATAGACTGACTGGGTGGCTTATAAACTACCAAAATTTATTTCTCACAATTCCAAAGACTGTAAATCTAAGATTAGGGTGCCAGCATGGTTGAGTTCTCCTTGGAGCCCTCTTCCAGACTGAAGACTGTTGGCTTTTCTTTGTGTCCTCACAAAGTGGAGAGAGAGCAGAGGAAGTAACTCTCTTTTGACCCTTATTAGGGCACTAATCCTGTCCTGAGGACTTGACTCTTATGACCTCATCTAATCCTAATTATCTCCCAAAGGCCTCACCTCCTAACACCATCACATCAGAGGAGAGAATTTCAAATATGAATTTTGGAGGAATACGAACATCTAGTCTCTGACACTCTGCCCCAGAGCCCTCAAATCCATGCCATTCTCATATGCACAATACATCCATTTCATCTGAACACCCCCAAAGCACTTGCTTAGTTCATTTGGTTTCACAGGTTCACAGCTAGAGAGGACTTTTACCTGATTTAGTTGATAGTTAGATGCGACTCTGGACCTTAGAGGTGATACTGGAATAAGTTAAGGCTGTTGGGATGGAATGAACTTATTTTTCATGTGAGAAGGACATCAGTTTGGAGGAGCCAAGATGGAGTGTTATGAACTGAATGTTTTGTGTTTCCCCCTAAGCCAATGTTGAGACCCTCTCCTCAGTACGATGGTATCAGGATGTGGGGCTCATGAGTCAGATTAGTGTCATCCTTAGAGTCACGAACCCTGGAGGAGGGCATGGCAACCCACTCCAGTATTCTTGCCTGGAGAATCCCCATGGACAGAGGAGCCTGGTGGGCTACAGTCCATGGGGTTGCAGAGTTGGACATGACTGAGCGATTAAGCACAGCACAAGAGTCATGAAAGATTCACTTTGTCTACTCCAATCTGAGGATACAGGCAAGTTATGAGTCCCTGGGGTGGAAGAGGGCCCTTGGAAGAACTCAACCACAGAGGCCTCCTGATCTTAGACTTATAGCCTCTGGAATTGTAAGAAATAAATTTCAGTAGTTTATAAGCCATCCGGCCTACTGTACTTTGTTACAGTAGCCTGAACTGTGTCTTAGTTCATTAGTATTCACAGCGAATACTAATACCTTCTAACATATTGGGCTTCCCTGGTGGCTCAGATGGTAAAGAATCTGCCTGCAATGCGGGAGACCTGGGTTCAATCCCTGGGTTGGGAAGATCCCCTGGAGAAGGGAACCCTACCCACTCCAGTATTCTGGCCAGGAGAACGCCATGGACTGTATATAGTCCATGGGGTCGCAAAGAGTTGGACATGGCTGAGTGCCTTTCACTTCTAACATATTAACCATAGGAAATAACGCAAAAGTGAGTTCTAAAGAGCTATAAATGCAGATAGATGCTTTTAAATGAGTCATTATAGCTTCATTTCATTGGAGTTTTTATTATTGTACATAGGAGTCTTTGACATATCATTTTCAGTCTGATCTACACAATCAAAGTAATATATGGAAATAGATATCCCATGCTTGAGCAACCAGCCCTTCTCCTTACTTAAAACTACTTGTCTTACTTTCAGTCTTTTGAGTCTAAGCTTTTGTTTTATTTTGTCAAAGATTTCCTTATCTCTTTAATGAGAAAATTAGTAAAATAATACAACTGGTTCCAAGGAGAACACAGGGACTGGTTTATATAGCCAGTGAAAAGAAATATTGCTGAAATACAATTGCTAATAAGTTAGATATTTAATTGCTTGATTTCCTATAGAACAATAAAAAGACAATTGGTGTAATCTTTCACATTTCTAGAGGTCTTTTGGAATTTTAATGTCCACATTGACTTTGAAAGACACACAGTAATCTTTTTAGGCGATTACTTTAGATAAAGTAATGCCACCTGCTATAAGGGAAAGACCTCTGACACTCAATGGCTTGAAAAAAAAAGCCATTTATTTTATTATTATTCCTGTTCACATGCATTCCAGTTACTGGCAGGAGTGAGGATGGGTTTCTGTTCCATTCAGACATTCAAGGACCCCAGCTAGAGACTGTCATGTTTAATTCATGGTTTCTGAGGCATTCTGGACAATGACTGACATCTGCCAAGCCAATAAGAAAATCAAGAGAATGGAGGGTCATAGGCCAAGATTTTATACACTAAGCCTGGAAGTGGCACAGATCACTTCTGCTCACTTCCACTGGCCAGAGCTGTCACGCAGCCACACTTAACTCCAGAGGAGAATGGGAAACGTCACCTGCTCTGGTCCAAGAGGAAAGGAGGACAGGCATAGCAAACTGTAAGCCACTCTCTGCTACAGCGACCTTGTGGGTTCAGTCTACTGTCATATTCTTAGGTCTTCTCCAACTGCCTCAGATCGAAGATTTTGGAAGGTGAAGAGTTCACTCCACCAGAACACAGAAGTAGGAGTATCACATTTCAACTTCTCTGGGAATGTCAGGCCTGGAGTTCTTATCTATCTGCTGTTAGGACAAATGGAGGAGTAGCTAGGAGATAAAATAAAAATGTTCTAGGCAGGATCATCTCACTCTGATGGCCCTTCTCCCCAAATACATGGCCTTTGAGCACTCTATTTAGTTTGAGGCTTAGCTTACAATTAAAACATAAATCAATGCCATTTTTGCTCTTCTTTTATCAAAAAAACAAATGCCTTTCAGAAGAGGGCATTGTGAATGTCAGCTTTTGTGTTCTAACCATTTATTTTCCTCCTCTAGCTAGTAGCACAGGTCAACCCTCTGTCCACAGTAAACAGAGAGTGTCACCAGCATAAGCGCTGTTTCAAGTCAGGGGACATTAGTTTTCGATGGATGGGTACCATTTCTATTCTGATTCCTGCTGACACAGGTTGGCTGCTCTGGAAAGAAGACCTGACGTTGCTCTCCAGGGCTGAAGTGGTGAGTTTTCTTTTTGATGAAGCTTATTAATCAATGTTTGGCATAAAACCAGGCAGCAAAGTACATCCTAGAATCCAAGAACAAGTCACAATAAAATGCCTGCTGCTAAGGTACTGGACTGTTCTTATCAAAAGTCGGTCTCTATATGCAGGTGACACCACCCTTATGGCAGAAAGTGAAGTGGAACTAAAGAGCCTCTTGATGAAAGTGAATGAGGAGAGTGAAAAAGTTGGCTTAAAGCTCAACATTCAGAAAACTAAGATCATGGCATCTTGTCCCATCACTTCAAGGCAAATATATGGGGAAACAGTGGAAACAGTGGCTGACTTTATTTTGAGGGGGGGCTCCAAAATAAGTACAGATGGTGATTGCAGCCATGAAATGAAAAGACGCTTACTCCTTGAAAGGAAATTTATGACCAACCTAGACAGCATATTAAAAAGCAGAGACATTACTCTGCTGACAAAGGTCTGTCTAGTCACGGCTATGGTTTTTCCAGCGGTCATGTATGGATGTGAAATTTGAACTATAAAAAAAAGCTGAGCACCAAAGAATTGATGCTTTTGAACTGTGGTGTTAGAGAAGACTCTTGAGAGTCCCTTGGACTGCAAGGAGATCCAACCAGTTCATCCTAAAGGAGATCAGTCCTGGGTGTTCGTTGGAAGGTCTGATGTTGAAGCTGAAACTCCAATACTTTGGCCACCTCATGCAAAGAACTGGCTCATTTGAAAAGACCCTGATGCTGAGTAAGACTGAGGGCAGGAGAAGAAGGGGACGACAGAGGATGAGATGGTTGGATGGCATCACCGACTCAATGGACATGAGTTTGGGTGGGGTCTGGGAGTTGGTGATGGACAGGGAGGCCTGGCGTGCTGCACCTCATACAGTTGTTGCAAGGAGTCAGACATGACTGAGCGACTGAACTGAACTGAAACCGTACTCACCTTGTCTCTTTGGTATTTGGCTGTTAGGGTTGTCCTTTGTTTTTAGGGAGGACTTGGTCTAGGTGACATTTTCTGTTATTAGATAGCAAATCTGACTAAAGGGGGAACTGATGAATGATAATCTTGGCTATGGAGGACACTCTGTAACCCTTTTAAAGGTTACAGTGGTTATGAAGGAGAGTTCTAAAGGAAGAGAGACATTGTGGTTTGAGACCCAGATCTGCCACTTGCCAGCTCTCACACATGGGGCACGTCACTTCACCGTGTCCAGCCCCAGTTATCCCACCTGTAGCTCATGATAATGATAACGACTTCTGCAAAGACTTGATGATTAAATGAGGTGATGCACATAAAACTCAGAACATTGTCTCGCATATAGTAAATCCCTGTCAGTAACAGCTACTGTCATCAT
The DNA here is from genome assembly GCA_007570785.1 of Antilocapra americana. Taxonomy (NCBI): domain Eukaryota; kingdom Metazoa; phylum Chordata; class Mammalia; order Artiodactyla; family Antilocapridae; genus Antilocapra; species Antilocapra americana. The sequence goes on from ML664203.1 coordinate 2,192,914, forward strand.
TTTACCAAGAGCCGAAATGCTCCACATGACATATAATTGTGGGCTCAGTACCATTTCCCCTGACATATATTACCAAACTCATAAAACAAGGATAGATGCTAAGAAGCATTTAACATACAATACTCTTGTCAGAAGAGAAGCATCTCATAAGGGTTTACAGTAGGTGGACATCTAAGATGGCCCCAAGATCCATCTCCTGGTGTCCAGTTATCTTCTCCTAGCTATTCAAACACCAATCTAGGCACTACTGTGAAAGGTCCTGAGTCAGTTGATGTGAAAAAGGAGAGATTACCCTATTGGGCCTGACTTAATCAGGAGAGCTTTTAGAAGGGACTGGCTCTTCCTAATGAGGAGATTACAAGCAGGAGAGGATCTGTAGGGGGCTCAACAGCTGACAGTGATCCCTGGCTGACAGCTAGCAAGAAAGTGGGGCCTCAGTCACTAAACTGCAAGAAAAGAAACTGCCAAACCTGATGGGGCCCAGAATGGATCTTTCCCTCGTCAAACCTCCAGAAGGGAATGCAGATCAGCCAGCAACTCTATCTCGGCCTTCTGAGATCCTAAGGGGAGGATCCAGACAAGTCATGCCTGGATTTCTGACCCATGGAAACTGAGGTAATACATCTGTGTTGTATTCAGCCACTAAGTCTGTAGTAATTATTTACTTAGCAATAGAAAACTAATACAGAGTTTCAAATATTTGTTCCTAAGATGATTAAAAAAAAAAAAAAAAAACCTTTCCTAAGGCTTCTACCAAAATTTCAGCAAAAGTTGCCTCTGTTTCTTCTATGACTTGGGGCTAAAAGGGTTCAGTCATTACAGTAGCTCATGAACAACACATACAGGTGGCTGGTATGCATTTGTGCATATGATTGTGCAGAATACAAAAAGTTGTCATCTTTTGCATTTCAGAATTCCAGGCTCACTGGTGAGGAGTGTTAATCCCTCCTCCCTGAGGTTACACATATCTAAGGCTAACATTTGCTTTTTATATGACAACAGGGTATTAGCACACTTCTTAGCCAATGCTCAGGTCCCAAGGTAAAGCTGCCAGTGCTTTTATAGTTACCCTATCGTGTATTTAATATTCTCCACAAAGACAGAAGTGTTTGCACATGTCGTTTTAGCAAGAAATGAACGCACGTACGCTCAGGCAGACCTTCTATCCTGCAGAGCTAATGACTAGGAAGCTTGAAGAAAACAGTGCTGTGCACTTGTCTCCAGAATGACTCGCTTGCCAGTTGAAACCTGCAGGAATTTCCTTCCACGGGATGACAGGACACAAATAACAACAGCAACCAAAGTGCAGAGTGAGGGATTTCTTTGGATTTATACCATTATCTCAGCAGATGATCAATTCTTTGTGGAACAAGAACAATGAACAGTCACCGAGGCCTTTCTCTTTTTTTTTTGTCCTCTAAATGGTATCTCTAGCCATATGGTTCTCTGCCCTGAAGTGAGTCACTTTGCTGCTTAAAATAATTAACTGAACATTAGGAAATGAAATACAAAAGAAATGATGACAGAGCTTTATAAGTGAGGCACAGAGGGTCATGATTAAAAAAGAGGGCTTCAGAGTCACATGGAGACCGATAGGTCAACTGCAGACTTGGCCAATCTGTAGCCAGGTGACTCTGTATTAATTTTTAATAAAATGGGTACCAAGCACTTTGCTACCACAGAATAAATACTCAGTAACTGGTGGTTATTATAAGGTGGATATTATTCAAAATATCATGTCTTGTCCTCCTTCCTGTGCGTGCCCTCCCCAATCTAACTTGTTGACAGGAATCTCTCTCACAGACCTGATCCTGTGCCTCTCCTACTGGAGATCTGGACATTCTCCAATGTCTGGGCTAGTAGTGCTGATTCTCCCCCTCTTTGGGAAAACTATGGGACCTCTTCAAAGAAAAAGTGTGCACATGAGCAAGTGCGCACACACACACACACCCCTCCCACATATAAACACACTCCAAACACATATCCCAGACTTTACATGTAATTTCCAGGGCTCAAGGACCTCCAAACATGGTGGATATTTGTCATCTTTTCTGTTTGAAACAAAGGCACTGTGTGCTAAGTCGCTTCAGTCATGTTCGATTCTTTGCAACCCTATGGACTACAGCCCACCAGGCTCCTCTGTCCATGGGATTCTTCAGGCAAGACACTGGAGTGGGTTGTCATTCCCTCCTCCAGGGGATCTTCCTGACCCAGGGACTGAAATCGGGTCTCCTGTATTTGCAGGCCATCTCAGCCACCAGGGAAGTCCAATTTGTTTGAAACAAAGGCAGCCCTGCAATCAATCTGGTACATCAGATAGGAGCCTCTGGTCTGGAGGATCTGTTTCAAATTCTTTGTTAAGGAGCACTTTTGTAGGCTTACTTCCCAGGCGCTGTCAGTTTCCAACAGGCACCCTTGGCCTCGGCCACACTGGATCTCCCCAGAGGTGCTGTACACCATCACCGCATTGAACTGTGCTGCTCTTTGGGAATGTACACCCCATTTCCCTGTCCTCCTCCTCTTTGTCCCTCAAGTCTCCACTCGAACGTGCCCATCTATAAACATTTTTAATTTTGTGGGACAATTAGTCACTTTTTATAGGCTTCCCTGATAGCTCAGTTGGTAAAAAAACAACTGCCTGCAATGCAGGAGACCCTGGTTTGATTCCTGGTTTGGGAAGATCTGCTGGAGAAGGGAAAGGCTACCCACTCCAGTATTCTGGCCTGGAGAATTCCATGGACTGTATAGTCCATGGGGTTGTAAAGAGCCGAACTTTACTCACTCACTAGCCACATCTTACGCTGTGCTTATATATAACACTGCACACTGTAATACTGTGTTGTTTTTGTATTCATTTCTTTTTTTGAGATTGCAAATTCTTTGAAGAAAAAGATCATTCTTATGATCTTATGAAGAAAGAGATCATTTTAATGTCTCTTCCTTCAGTGAGCACAATTAGTCCCAGGCATGGGAAAGATACTTAGAAATACTTGTCAATAAGTACATGAAAAATGTTCAGTATCACCAGTAAGCCAAAGAAACACAAATTTAACTAGTAATATGTTTTGTTTTTTTTTTTCTCATCTGCCAGATTTAGCAAACAAAATGCCAGCAAGGGTCTGGGACAGGGTAAAATTCTTTAACACTGAGGGGGATAGGATGGGTAGGATATAAACTGGTACAAATTTTCTAGGAGGTAATTTCAAAAGTCTTACCAAGACTTAGTTACAGTCATGTCATTTGATCCAGCAATTTCATTTCTAGGAATTTAGTCTAAGGAAACAGTTAAAGATGGGAGCAGCAATTAGGATGTGAGCGTTGTTTACAGTGGTGAAAAGCTGGAAACCTCCTATCGGTAGTCGATTAGCTAAATCAACTGTGAAGCCAAATGATGCAATAAAGTCAGTCACTGTAAATGATCTGTGTAGGAATATTCCTTCATAATTCATGTCAGAAACTGACTATACCACACTGTTGAATGAAAATAGCTAGTAATGAAATAGTATTGATGGTGGGGGATAGGAATACACAGGCAGATACACATAGTACAGTTTTGGAAGACGTACATCAAAAGCTCAATAGTGGTTATTGGTAGGGTGGCATATGAGTGACTTTTTTTCTTTTATTAACTTCTGTTTGTTCTATAAGGATGCTAATTTGTGTAACAGGGAAGACATACTTTTGTTTCTTGAATAAATAACTCATCCTAAAAGGATATGAATACCCTTCTCTTTAGGGCCCATTTAATTTGAACTCTGCTTGCTCTCCTTAGTTTCATTCCCAGTTTCTTTCTTTCTTAGAAGCTTTTTCTTGAAAAAATAAATAATGCATGTCACAGTGTTGAATTCAAATGGATTCTAATGAGTCTCTCTCTCTCTCATGCACAGGACTACTAGTTACCACGCCCAGAGGCAGCCATTGTTTCCAGTTTTCTGCCTATCTTTTCAGAGAAACTTTATAAACAAAACTAAAAAATATACATATTTACATTTTTTCTTATATACTTTTTCTTGCATAAATGGCAGCAGACCTCTACATACTGTCTTGCAGCATGACATAAATTTTTAAATCTTATTTTTATGAGATATATGCATTACACAATTTACAGAGTTAAATGGTTCTAGAAAAGGCATTTTTGTGAAAAACAGGTCTCTTGCACCCACCTTCCCACCCTTATCAATCCCACTGTTACTGATTAATGAGGGCAATCACTGTCAACTTTTAGCATTCTCTTTTGCTGTTCGCCTTCATATCTATAAACTACCGTTACTTCTTACCTGGGCAGTTTGAGACTTATCAACTTGCTGCTGTGGAAGGCAATGATAGCTTTTTTCCCTTTCCCTCTCTCTCTGAGTTTGTCTGTTTTACCAACTCTTCTACATTTTCATTTTGGGTAGTTCCTTCTGAACTTTCACTTTCACAGTTTTCTATTCATCTGTACGTAATGCACAGTTAAACTCATCTACTGAGTTCCTAATTTCAACTGCATTTTTCAGGTTTTCAATTCCCATTTGTTCTCTTTTACCCTTTCTAGATCTCTACCAAAATTCTCAATTGTGCCTTTTATTTCCTTGAATATATTAAGCATACTGTAGCTTTATGTGAATTTGTATCCTATGCTTGGTAATTTTAAAATTAACTGTTTGACATTGTATATGAAAACTGTAGATATATTTTGAAGCTTAGAATCATGTTGTCTTCTTCTGGTAAGAACATATATTTGCTTCTAGGAAAGATGTGGAGGGAACTAGGAATCTTGGAACTCCTTCATCCAGGCAGAGATTATGAGGTCTGCATTAGGTCACTTTTGTTTCCAGAATATAGCTTTTCCTAGTCGGAACCAAAAGTTTGAGAGTTTCACCAAGTTCATTCTTCTCCAGTTTTTATCACTCTAGCCTGTCTTGATTCCAGTGTTTATCTTCTTAGATCAACGAGTTCTCTGAAAGCTCCTTTTAGTTTTCAACCTCTTCTGGTACTATATAGAAAAAAACAGTCATAAATGCTGGGCGTAAATTTCTCAACTTCCTTTTTCTTCTGGGTTGTTGTCACTGGCACTGTTGCTCCATCATTCCCTTAAACTTGTGATTTTTCATATTGTGCCCAGATTTTCTCCCTGTTCTTAGAGGGGAGGAGTTTAGAATGACAGACTGACTGAAAGGGCTTGGTCACTGAGATTGCTGAGAGTTCCTATTGGTCAAGCAACTGTCCTACTTCTTAATTTCCCCCTTTGCAGGGAGTAGGGGTAGGGGGAAGTCTGCGAGAATTTTAAGGCCAGCAGAGTTTGACTAGATGAGGGAAGCAGGCTTCTGTAACTTACATAGCTCTTACGATTACACAGCTCTTAAGATTACCAATAATCTTTTAAGGCTACAAGGAGGTATCATTCAACAGGGACAATAATGTTCTTTCTGAAAGTCACTGCCTTCTCAAGACTCAGTCAAAGGTGTTCAATCAAACACCAGACATGAAGATAGTTAAATAAAAGGAACTAGGACTGCTCTGAGCACATAGACATGATTTATATGTTTGCCAGGAAGCATCTGCACAAATACATGAATAAATAAGCTCTGAGAATCAGAGAGCTAATGAACCTGAAAATTTTAAAGTAAGTTATTTGCTAATAAATCTCTTTTCTTTGGTGTAGAAGAACACATATGGGTTCATCAATAAAAATGTTTTATATTTTATAAGCTGGCTTCACTGTCAAAAATTACAGAAACAAATGAAGAATAAGAAAAAAGGCATCAATAGTGCTCCCATCTGATAGGGCACTGTACTAGGTGGATTATTTAAATTTGAAATCTTAAGGCCTCTATGAGTGTGCCTTATTTCTTTTTCTTTCTTACCTAAGAAATATAAAAGATCTTAAGATATAGTGTCATGAAAATAAAAATGTCTTTCCATAAGCCATTTCACCTAGATCTTTTTGTCTGTCAACATTAATAATCAACACTACCATTTATTGAAAGCTGAATGTTTATTTTTCACCTGGCTCTTTATTGCCATTATTAGTTCCATTGAAAGAAAAGGAACCAAAGCCTCAAAAAGATTAAGCAATGTGCCCAGAATTAGCACACACAGAGTTAGGGCTTGATTCCAGATGTGTCTGACTACAACCTATACTGTTGATAGTACAGAATACTACAGCTGCTCTCAGATGCTCAGCCACTGTTTGCTGAGTGACTACCACATGTAAGACAACTGTGCAAGATGCATGACCATGCCCACCCTCAGATAAATGTTGCCCTTCTCTCCCAGACTCTTCAATTTAATGTCCTAACATCCCAGAGGAGGATTTTTTCCTTCCAAAGCATGAAATAATGCTGCATACAATTTCATCACAATTGACATTTTAAAAAATATCCCAAGTGGCATTCTACAGAGAGCTCTACCATGTTACAGATGTCTCTCCGGTCTCTTTCCTTTCACTTGTGACAGAGAAGATAAAATGGCACCGAGGAAGAATATCACTTGCTCCCTGATCAGCTTCATATGATCTTTATGTATGTGTGTCAGGATTTCATATCATTAATAAACCTTTACACCATGCTCCTTAAGGCAGCTCTCTTTTCTCATTACATAAAAGTATGTTTCATTTTGTACTAGCTTATTATTGAGGATGACTGTCTACTGTCAGTGCACAAACAGGCAGAATAAATTCTTTAGTTTATAATGACAATGACAGGCATCCCTTAAGAGTAACATGAGTTGGTGTCTTAGTCAATGTAGACTGCTATAACAGAATACTGGGTGGTTTACAAACAACAGAAATTTATTTCTCACTGTTCTGGTTGGTAGTCTGAGATTAGAGTCAGTTTCTGGTGTGAGGCCTCTTCTAGGTTGTAGACAGCCATTTTTTTCTTTGTATCCTTAAGTGACAGAGAGGGTGAGAGAGCTCTCCGGGGTCTCTTTTATGAGGGCGCTAATCTCATTCATGATGACTCTATCCTCAATGACTTATTCACCTGCCAAAAACTTTACCTCCTAATACCATCACATTGAGGGTTAGGACTTCAATACATGAACTGGGGGAGTGGCACAGGGCACAAACATTTAGTCCACTGCAGCTCTGCTGACGGTGATGCGGGTGATGGGGAAGAAGTTACGGATTTGTATGGAGGAGGGAAAGTAGAACTTGAAATAAAAAAGCCACATTTGGGCCATATGAAGGAAATTTTGCCTTAATCTCCCTCTGTGGTGACAAGTATTAAGTATATGCCTGAATAATACCTAATTAGCAAAAACAATTTGCTAAAGCTAATTAAGAGCTGGAACAGGCAGAATGAAGATGGAAAGGCATGAAGGAAACCAATATATATATTTTTTATTTTCTGGCTAGCTTTTTCGTGACAAGGAAATCAAGCCTCCTTTCATTCTGGCTCTACTTTATACTTGAACTAATCACATTCAATCAGTAGAGCTGTCACTCTAAATTCAGGGAAGGTGCTGATAGCTTTCCTTCTCCCAGAGTGGTTTATAATCAGTATGACCTGCTGGAATCTGTCTTACGAGTTTCACATTTAGCTATGCCAAAATAAAAAAAGTCTCAAGTGAGGGTCGGCATGAGGGGCTTACAGCTGTCCGCCAAGAACAAACCTTTGCTTCTGGAAGTCTCTTGATATCACTGCCACTGGTACCCTCTTGTGACTGAAAGAGTTACTTGGTAAGGCTTAGAAGAGTGTGGTCCATTTTGGAATGGCTATGACTTTCACATAGTAAAAGAGAAGATGCCCATCTTGATAAACTAGGATGTTATTCTCTTATTTCCTTATTCCTATGAGTTTATTCTTTAGATTTTATTCACAATTAAGGCTAAGACATAAGAACTCTGCTCTCTCATAAAGATACATTTTATCATCCTTTTGTCGGTACTCACTGGTAATATGTAAAACATAAAAAATAGTTAAGAGGCTTGACTATAAATCAATGAGTTTAAGTGTTAAAACATGTCTTTCACTTTAAAAGATAAATACTTTTTGAAAAAAGATAATACTTTGAAAAAACGAAAAGCCAGGCATAGTTGTCTCCATGTCTCAGCAATTGTAAGTAATGCTGCTATAAACATAGGAGTGAGTATGTCTTTTTTAATTAGTGGTTTTTTTTTTTTTGGAGACATACCCAGGAGTGAGTTATAATAAAGAGGAACTAGGGATGAGAGTAACACAGTTTAATGCAGTTGAACTATGTAAATCTCTGCTTCTATAGATCATTTTCAACGACATGTTGCGGAAATAAGGCCACTGCCTCTACGATCGATACAGGCCAAGCTGTGTTTTCGTCATGTGACAGCTCACAATCTACTCACCATTTGTGCCTTGAATAATGCGGGGATGAAGGACTGGTTAGACAAGTTGAGAACCCTGAGGGAGTCCTTCAGAACGTAGATATTGCCAAAATCAATTTGACTGGGATGTACATAGATAACTGGGCCTTCTCCGATGCTCTTTAAGTGACATACCTGCAGTCCATGCAAGAGAAAGAATACAGGAATGGCTGAAATGGTAGGCCTTTAAAATAAAATCTAAACAGAAGCTTCTAAGCATCCCTTTATAAAAAGCAGGGACATAAAAGGTTGCTATTAGAGTTGACAATCCTCCCTGATATTCTGTAGTGAAAGGTCACAAGGATGGCCCCTCTGATCAGACCCGTGGATCTAGCATGGAATTCCTCCCTTAAAATAAAGCTTTGCTTCCCTGGGTCAGCCCAGAGCTGCGCACCAATGGGAAACCAGAATAACAGTTCAGTATGTGCCACCCAGAACTCCAGTCTCAGGAACACTTAGGGTTTAAGGACTGGCACTTCAGGGCTGGATGTGGCTGGACTGAGTCCCAGTCCTTTTGCTGTACTAGCAATACAACAGGGCCACCCACCATGCAAAGCTGTGCAGGTTGGGGACTCAAATTCACCTTGCTCTCCTTCCCTTCCCCTATGCTCTCAGCCAGGCATTCTGTATGCCCAAGGAAGGGGGTCTTTTTCTTTCATGAAATGTTTCCTGCTCAGCAAGGTACCCCCTCATGTGCTGCATCTGTGCAGGGCAGGCATGTAAGTAAGCTAGCAGGTTACCTGGGCTGTGGCACCTTTCAGCTGGCCTGCCTTAACGATGCTGCTTTGTAAGTCAGATGGCTTATCTACGTGATCTTATATGGAAGAGATAAAAGCAAAACCCTAGTTTATTACACTCTCTGAGCAATCAGAATCACTTCAAACAAATGTATGTTGACACTACCCAGCTTCCAAGTAAATCCAATGTCTAGGAATTCATAGCCTATTGGGCAACTTCCTTCAAGATTCGTCCTTTGATTCAGCTCAAGCAGCAGAGAGCTTTCCATGTCTCCCTTTTCTCAGGCTTGGAGTAAGTAAGGTTAATCGGTGATATAAGTTCAAGAATATAATAGGATACGCTGTAGCATCTAGTTGTATATACATAGCCAATAATCTACAGGAAACGATCTAGTGAGCACTGAAGGAAATCAATCTCAGAGCCCACATGTAGCAAGCTAGGGATACCCAGCTTTGTGGTAGGAACAATTGAGAAGTGAGTTAATCATCCAGGTGTGCTGCTCCTCTGTCTTCAGAGATTCTGGTTTCATGGGTCTGGAGAGGGGTCAGGTGTGTCTGTATGTGTGAGAAAAATCAATTGCTATAAAGCACCATTTTCAGATGTATCCACAAACAGATTCCCAAGGTAATAGCCCTGGTATTTTACCACTGCAGAGAGAAGATGAAAGACTCTAGAAGATCAACAACTAGACGATAATGCAAATACGGTGAGTACCTTACAGGCAAAGGTTAGAATGTCCCCACAAGAAGTAAGGCACTTAGAACTGCAATTCTGAACACAGGCACTCACCATCGGGGGATCCTGGCTCCCAAAGGTTGAGATGTAAACTGTGGACCTGTATTCCCCAGGGACTTGGGTCTCCAGGGTCAGAGGTATGTGAACTGTGCTGTGCGGGGGGATGATCCCACAGGGCGTGGGACTAGAGAGCAGCACGGCAGGCACATCCGGATATACCTGGCGGGGGAGAGAAGCGAGAAGGATAAGCGAGCCCCAGGTTCAGTAGGAACCCAGTAGCACGTTACATTATTTTGAAACAAGCATTGTCCTGAATCCACAGAGGGTCTTATAATGTACCGTTGTCAAAGCAAGTGAATGGAGATGACCACCTCAATTCAGCCAAAAGGAACTCTGGCTAAGAGAGGTGCACAAGCCCCAAGTCCAAAGTGTGCGGCCCAGAAAAGTGCAGAATCATCCACTAATGTGAGTTAGCTCAGGACATGTCCATATTCTCCAAGGGTTATAAACGTCTTAGGGCATGACCTAGGCCTCTCTCAATACCTGCCCACTTTCTGGCCCAAAACACATGCTCAGTATATGTTTTTTAAATGGAAAAAACAGGTAGGTGAATGAATGAATGTTGTCCATTGTTTACTAGTATGTGTTCCTAAGAACCCTGTTCTGCATCACATTACTAAGTTTTATGTAACACAAATAAAACTTTAAAAGTCCCATGGTAGGGAGCCCACGCCCAAGCCACCAGCTGGGGTGCTCAGTCATCCGCCTGGACACCAGAGTGGGTGGCCAGGCCACCACTGCAGTTTTTCAGGTTTGAAAGAAGCCACAACATACAACTCTAAGCCACAGACATACAAGAGGGACATTTCCTTAAACAAGAGTCACCCCTGAATGAGATCAAGCCTGAGCCTTTGGGGTGGGAGCACTAACTCCAAGACCCTAGACTACCAGAGAACTAACCCTAGAGAGTATCAAATAGTGAGAACTTGCACAAAGGAAACCACCTGAATACAAGACCCGGCATCACTCAACCACCAATAGCACCCTGGGCAGGATGCCTCATCCAAACAACAAAAATACAAACCCAATCATCAGCAGACAGGATTACCACCTCACTCAGCCTTGCCCATCAGAGGAAAAACAAACAAACAAAAAGTCAGCACAAATCTCACCCTGTAAGAAGCTTACACAAACCACTGGACCAACCTTAGGAGGGCAGAACCAAAAGGAAGAAAGAATTTAACCTTGAAGCCTGGAAAAAGGAGACCTCAAACACAATAAGTTACAAAAAAATATATGAAAAGGCAAAGAAATATTACACAAATGAAGGAACAAACTAGAAACACAGAAGTCCAAATAAATGAAGAGGAAATAGGCAAACAACCTGAAAAAGAATCCAGAATAATGATAGTAAAGATGATCAAAAACCTTGAAAACAAAATGGAAAAAATGCAAGAATTAACAAAGACCTAGAAGAATTAAAGAATAAACATACAGAGACAAACAACACAATTACTGAAATTAAAAATACTCTAGAAGGAATCAATAGCAGAATATCTGAAGCAGAAGAACGAATCAATGAGCTGGAAGATAAAATGGTGGAAATAACTTCTGAAGAGCAGAATAAAGTAAAAAGAATGAAAAGAACTAAGGACAGTCTCAGAGACCTCTGGGACAACATCAAATGCACGAACATTTGAATTATAGGGGTCCCAGAAGGAAAAGAGAAAAAGAAAGGATATGAGAAAATTTTTGAAGAGATTATAGTTGAAAATCTCCCCAACATGGAAAAGGAAACACAATCAAATCCAAGAGGCACAAAGAGTCCCATACAGGATAAACCCAAGGAGAAATACAGCAAAGGAAACTATAAGCAAGGTGAAAAGACAACCCTCAGAATGGGATAAAATAACAGCAAATGAAACAACTGACAAAAGATTGATTTCCAAAATATATAAGCAGTTCATACAACTCAATGCCAGAAAAACAAACAACCCAATCAAAAAGTGGGGAAAAGACCTAAAAACACATTTCTCCAAAGAAGACATACAGATGGCTAACAAACACATGAAAAGATGCTCAACACTGCTCATTATTAGAGAAATGCAAATCAAAACCACAATGAGATATTACCTCACACCAGTCAGAATGGCCATCATCAAAAAGTCTACAAACAATAAATGCCAGAGAGAGTGTGGAGAAAAGGGAATGCTCTTGCACCGCTGGTGGGAATGTAAATTGATACAGCCACTATGGAAGATGGTATGGAGATTCCTTAAAAAACTAGGACTAAACCCAGCATATGACCCAGCAAGCCCACTCCTAGGCATATACCCTGAGGAAACCAAAACTGGAAAAGACACATGTATCCATTGTTCACTGCAGCACTATTTATAGTAGCTAGAACATGGAAGCAACCTAGATGTCCATCAACAGATGAATGGATAAAGAAGTTGTGGTACATATACACAATGAAATAGTACTTAGCCATAAAAAGGAATGCATTTGAGTCAGTTCTGATGAGGTGAATGAACCTATTATACAGACTGAAGTGAGTCAGAAAGAGAAAGATAAATACTGTATTCTAATGCATATATATGAAATCTAGAAAAAAATGGTACTGAAGAACTTATTTCCAGGGCAGCAATGGAGAAACAGGCATAGAGAATAGACTTATGGACTTGGGGAGAGGGGAGGAGAGGGTGAGATGTATGGAAAGAGTGACATGGAAACTCACATTACCATATGTAAAATAGATAGCCAATGGGAATTCACTGTATGAGGAAACTCAAACAGGGGCTCTGTATCAACCTAAAGGGGTGGGATGGGGAGGGAGATGGGAGGGAGGTTCAAAAGGGAGGGGGTATATGTATACCTATGGCTGATTCATGTTGAAGTTTGACAGGAAATAACAAAATTCTGTAAAGCAATTATCCTTCAATAAAATTTTTTTTTTAAATCCCATAGTCAAATAAGTTTGAATAATTTGGGGAAACACTTTTCAGAGCCTCCACTCCTGGAAGAAAGGACAGACGGTGCCAGTTTCACCTGCCTGGAGCGCCCCATGGTTTTTCTGTACCTGGTCTGTTCCAACTTGACCTAATCATAACTCAACATCCCTCTGTGGCAATGATCCACCTAGCCTTCCTGGACCCTGAGGCCAAAGGAAAATCAGTAACACTGATTCCACCTTTACCAAATGTTTTGATATCTTATTTATCACGAATTTTTTTGTGATACTTTTGATTTCTTCAAGTGTGCCATGAAAACACTGTCTGCTTTGATTACTGTTTTGGTCCCCCTGAGGCTAATGCCTCACCCTTTTCCAGCCCAGCTGTGCAATAACAGCTTCTGTGTGACTCAGGCTCTGTTCTGGGTTCTTGAGGTGACCATGTGCTGTGAGTGGCCAGCCTGTTCTGCTATTGAACACCTGAAAGCTAGAAAAGTTGTCTCCTGTCACCCTCATTCTTAGCTTCTGGTTTTGTCTCAGAGAAGCCCACAGAATAATTTGAATTCCCTTCTTTATACAGTAGTCCTTTGACTAGCGGTAGCTATTTCATTCCAGTTAATCGTCTGTTTCAGGTTAGACACTGTGCCTGCTCCTCAGATGACTTGGGTTTCCAGATGACATAGGTTGACATTCTGGTTACTCTGAACATGATTCTCTACTTTTCAAGTTTCCATTAAAAAAAATCCTATCAAGAGCTGAATTCAGACAACATTCCAGCACTGCTTTGACAGGTGGCTCTCTCCTTTAGCTGTGGAATACTATGTTTCTCTGATGCAGCCTAAACCTGCCTTGGTTCTGTGGCCCCAACACTGGTCTTTTGGAAGTCCAGTGCACTATCCATTGCACCATGGAGTCACCTTATTGGTTTTTTATTTTGCACTTGTAGCCAAATAAAACCATTTGGTTTTCTGCATGAATTTTTATTAGAGTAGCACTTATAGAATTGAGTTTTAAACCCAAACACTTCCTTGGTAAACTGTATCTCATTAGTCACTTTCCATTTACTCTAGTCTATTCAGATCTTTTTGATTCGTTTTTCCTAGTGTGTTTAAGTGCTTAGTCTCCCACCTAGATAAGTATAATGGCATGTGGACAGATCCATTTCATAAAACATTAAGGAGCAGTTCCTTTCTCCTTCATATATTATCTCTAGCTTTTTGGTACAAAAAGTTCATTTATAAATACTGTATTAGCATATCTTAGTGATTCTGTTCAAGTCACAGCCATAGACATAAATGAAAACTCCCAGCTCTGCCTTATTTCCCATGCATGGTGAATTCACAGGCAATAATTTGCAGGTGCAACTTCTGCCTGTTGGCCTAATTGACCCTTTCCCCTTTATCAAAGGCAATTTTCCTCGGAAATTAACAACTGTTTCCACCTGCAGCTGCTCACTCATACAGGGGGCAATCCAGCTGCGGCTCACCCCCAGGTTATCCCACAGTTAAAAATCAGAATTATGTAGATCATGTGCTCAGGAATATGGCTCTTTCAAAGGACTTCTCTTTCTCACTGAAGGAATCCAACTGAATAAAAAGCAACACTGATAATGGATAGAGTAACTCACCTGAGGCAGGACCTGATAACATCCTGAAAGGCTGTCATCATTGACAAGCTGGATCGTTTTCTTATATGGATACTTCAGGAAGCAATGCCCGAAGTCCACCTCTGTATTAACCACGTGGAGGGCAGGTACAATACACCTGCTCGAGGGAAGGAACCCATTAAAGAATTCGAAAGGATGAGGGGAGAGTTTGTTTGCATATGGAGGACGCAGAGTCCCAAGTTAAACACATCTGTCATTGTCACACAGTGCTTTTCCTCTAATAACTACATTAATCATTTTCACATCTTCTCTCCTGTCACCCCTCTATCTAAGCCCCTAGTAACCACTTTTTATCAAAAAAGGGCTACAAGCAGGATGCCTTAAACACTGTCTTCTCTGGGTAATGACTAACATTTCCACTGTTTTTCATATCTGGCCTTTCTCTGGCAAGGAGCCCCCACAGCACAAGTTCCTTAGGACAGTGGATCTGTTTCCATGACAAACAGGGCCCATGCCACCAGCATGGGGGCCTGACTCGCTGTGACACTTTGGACCAGGCAGAGTCCCCTGAGGACCAGCAACAGCTCGCACCACCTAGATAATGGTAATAATTTTTTTTTATAATATCGATTATACTCCTTTTTTTTTTTTTTTTATTCTTCCTTTATTTTTTTTTTTTTTCCTTTTTTTTTTAATTGTTTTTGCCATACATTGTCATGATATCACCATGGGTTTACATATGCTTCCCCTCCGGGTCCCCCCTCCCTCCTCCCTCCCCCCCGGGAAATCTCGCTGCACCAGCCCCGAGCATCAATCCTGGGCTGGCGATTGATTAGACACATGTCAATTAACATGCTTCAATGCCCTTCTCCCATATCATCCCACCCTTACCCTCATCCACAAAGTCCACGAGTCTATTCTACACATCTGCGTTCCTTTTGTTGTCTCACATGTTGGGTTCTCGTTACCGTCTTTCTAAATTCCATATATATGCGTTAATATACTGTATTGTTGTTTTTGCTTCTGGCTTACTTCACTCTGGATAATGGGCTCCAGTTTCGTCCATCTGAGTAGAATTGCTTCAAATGAATTTTTTTTTAATGCTGAGTAATATTCCATTGTGTATATGTACCAGAGCTTTCTTATCCATTCGTCAGTTGATGGGCATCTAGGTTGCTTCCATGTCCTGGCTATTGTAAACAATGCAGCGATGAACATTGGGGTGCACGTGGCTCTTTCAATTCTGGTTTCCTCGGTGTATATGCCCAGCAGTGGGATTGCCGGGTCATATGGCAGGTCTATTTGCAGCTTTTTAAGGAACCTCCACACTGTTTTCCATAGTGGCTGTACTAGTTTGCATTCCCACCAACAGTGTAAGAGGGTTCCCTTTTCTCCACATCCTCTCCAGCATTTATTGCTTGTAGACTTTTGGATGGCAGCCATTCTGACTGGTGTAAAGTGGTACCTCATTGTAGTTTTGATTTGCATTTCTCTGATAATGAGTGATGTTGAGCATCTTTTCATGTGTTTGTTAGCCATTTTTATATCTTCTTTGGAGAAATGTCTGTTAAGTTCTTTGGCCCACTTTTTAATTGGGTTGTTTATTTTTCTAGAATGGAGCTGCAGGAGTTGTTTGTATATTTTTGAGATTAACTGTTTGTCTGTTGCTTCATTGGCTATTATTTTCTCCCACTCTGAAGGCTGTCTTTTCACCTTGCTTATAGTTTCCTTTGCTGTGCAAAAGCTTTTAATTTTAATTAGGTCCCATTTGTTTATTCATGTTTTTATTTCCAATATTCTGGGAGGTGGGTCATGGAGTATCCCGCTTTGGGTTATGGCAGAGAGTGTTTTGCCTATGTTATCCTCTAGGAGTTTTATAGTTTCTGGTCTTATGCTTAGATCTTTGATCCATTTTGAGTTTATCTTTGTGTATGGTGTTAGAAAGTGATCTAGTTTCATTCTTTTACAAGTGGCTGTCCAGTTTTCTCAGCACCACTTGTTAAAGAGGTTGTCTTTTCTCCATTGTATATTCTTGCCTCCTTTGTCAAAGATAAGGTGTCCATAGATGCGTGGATTTATCTCTGGGCTTTCTATTCTGTTCCATTGATCTATGTTTCTGTCTTTGTGCCAGTACCATACTGTCTTAATGACTGTGGATTTGTAGTATAGCCTAAAGTCAGGTAGGTTGATTCCTCCAGTTCCATTCTTCTTTCTCAAGATTGCTTTGGCTATACGAGGTTTTTTGTATTTCCATACAAATTGAGAAATTATTTGTTCTAATTCTTTGAAAAAGACCTCTGGTAGCTTGATAGGAATTGCATTGAATCTATAGATTGCTTTAGGTAGTATACTCATTTTCACTATATTGATTCTTCCAATCCACGAACACGGCACATTTCTCCATCTGTTTGTGTCCTCCTTGATTTCTTTCATCAGTGTTTAATGGTAATAATTTTAATTTCCATGTGGAACAGCTGCCTTGGATCAGTGGGCTCAAGCAGCTGCTCGACCCAGAACTGGCACTGTGATAGCGGTGCTCAGTGCGAAAGGGGCGTTGTGGAGGAGAGGAGGCAGGGAGGGAAGGCCTGTGTGTGTAGACTGGCCTATTATTAGGTGACCTGGGTTTTAGTCTGTGTCTGTTAAGTTCCCAGGTCTGCCCTGCCTGCTGCACTTTCACAGCGTAGTGCCATGGTGAGGAGTGCTGGCGTGTGAATCAGTCAGAGCCAGGTTCAAATCCTGACCTCACCAAGCACAACCTTGAGCCAGCTACTCTCCCTCCCAGAGTCCCATTTTTGCTCATAGGTAGAAAGAAGATAATTCGAGGGGCTGACATTAGCATCAGCTCTTCCTGGGGAAACACAGAAGATGGTGTGAAGGAAGGGGTGGCGCGGGACCACCTGATGGCTCAGTATGAGACGATGAGCCTGTGGTCCCTGCCCGGCCAGTCTCACTGCTGGCTCTCTGGGAGGATCACTTTGGGGAGCACGTTCTAAAAGTAGCTCCTCTGTTGAGAGTCTCTGAGCAGTCCTTATAGACTGCTCTAAAAGTAGCGATGAAAGTCTTGACCTCAGGTTCGGGTTTTAGTGCAAGATAAGGGTTCACTTTAAGTAAGAATGGAAATTGTCAGTTGACCCAATGATTTTTAGTAAAGCTTATCCTTTACTACCTGAAACACTGGGGCTGACAGGACTCACAGCATTTGACTTGGTCACAGAGTATACATGCTAGAAAACTCATTGCCTCCTAGAACCCATCCCCCACCTTTTTAAAATTCAGGATTTTATGCTTAGAGCTGCAGCGAAAAGGCATTGGAAAATATCAGAACAAAAGAAAAATAGAAAAGAAATGCAAGACTACACAAAAGGTCAAACTTTGGGAATAGAAAAGACCAAACAAAAGAGTTTTTCCACTGTTCTTAAACAAGTGATTAGTGAGGTCTCTGGAGGGAATATTAAGCAGATTGAGGCAAGAACTTGACCTTCAAGTTATTTTAGGGCTGTCCCCTGACTTCACTCAAGCCCAAGATAGAAGAAATGGTATTGGTTATGATGACCCCACCAACCAGCATACCTGTACCTTCTTTAAGGTGCATCTTCCTAAGATTCATGAAGGTCTTACATTTTAGGTACTGGAATACTGCCTGTTTCCTTCAGATGGTATTTGCATACACAGTATCAGGTACCAGATCTGGACACGTGTTTACTTTGGCAAGAGCATGGCCTATGATTTTATTTAGGACCATGGTCAGCATCAATAGGTAACACACAAGGCTTAGAAAGGCTGTAAATTTAGTGAGGGAGACACAGTCAACAAATGTCAGAGCCAGGATCTTAACCTGACTCCAGGACCCACCGCTGCCTCTGTTAAAAAAGAGAGACAAGTTGTGATGGTTCTGAGGAGTTTATGATGCTAATGAGGGCCTCATTTTGGGGGGCCACTTGAAGCCTGCCTTTAAGTCTTAATGACAATGTCCTGGAGCAGAGCTATGACCACCACTCTTTCTGCTGCAGAACTCTGGAGTACTATCTTTAAAGATGAAGATAAAACCCAGCAACTGCTCATCTCTTCCTGCTAAAACCTTGTCAGGTATATACACGGAAAATCAGACCCATCAAAGAGCACTACTATACTTAACATACACATCCCTCCTCGTATCCCCACCAAAGGTGCATTTTCTCAAATAAAACTTTGTCACTCCAATATCAGATTCTTCTTCCTTTCTCGGGAAAGGCAGGAAACTGGTTTGTTGCTCCTGTGCTGCCTTCCTTCCCGAGAGCCAGCCCATCACTGGTGGCTTAGGGAAGACTGGGAAAGAGAAAGCAAATAAATGTGATACCTTGCAGTAATCAAGAGTGCCAGCACTTCTTCCCCAACGCCCTCCACGTCTACCACCAGGGCCAGCTCATATTTCTGCACAGTGTTGGAGCATAAGGTCACCTGGAAAGAAAAAGGTAAAAAGCTGCTCTTCTAAAAGGCCAGCTCTCCCACTGCACAGGGGAGAAGGGGGCCAGGAGAGGACCACACAGATGAGCGAGGTTTCTAAGTACTTTATTAGAGGATGTATGGCATTTAGCATTTTTAGTTAAACAGGTTCTGTTTCGGGGTCAGGGCATGCTGAGTTGTTTCAAAGGCCAGGTTAGATTCTAACAAATGGCTTTTGGTATAATAGTTCTGCTGAATCCTGAGGGGGTAGTATCAAAAGAGCCACAGATCTGGCATGAGGGGAAACCAGGCCCTGAAGGACATCAACATCAAACAAACTTTAATTACTGCAATTTAAAGTGTTCCCTATGCCTCTGGGCTATATAAATTCTGAAAATTCAGTACACCAATAAAACACTACAGCTAGATTCACTTACAGCAAAATAAATGAATATAACCAAGTCAGTGATAGAAATGGTGTGAGAAATAAACTAGTCTTTTTTTTCTTTTTAACCAAAATCTTGTCGTTCCTCCCCACCTCCTGTATTCATTATTAGAGCAGAAAATAGGAAACTCTGAAGAAAGGTTAATCCAAGGACAGTATCTGACCAATATATTTTACCCTATGTTTGTATTTATTGTTGTGAAACTTGACATTTAGGCTTTTGAAGCTTTGTCACAATTTTTAATTGCTTTAAATTATTTGTATTGGAAGAGATACTTGCAAGTGTAGAAAACAGCTTCTGGCATAGGTTATGGCTCTTCTATCTATAAATTATGCATCAGGTACTAATTAAAATTTTTTGGTTGGAGAGGGAATTGTTGGATGCAAATTTGAATCCAGATAGATGTGATTAAAGTGCAGATCAGCAGGGAAAACTGAGGCTTGCAGAAAGCTTTCTGAAATACAAAGGAAAAATAAAGCAAAGAGGGAGTCACTGATTTGGAAGGAAAACTTGGCAGCTTTGGAGAGAAGTAGCCACTACAGCGTCCAGATTCCTGCAGTGGCTCTAGCCCTGACTTATGTCTCTGAGCTCTGGTTAGAGGAAATGGTTCTGGCAGAAACCTGCTGGATAGATGCTGTCTTCTAGAATCTTCCTGAACTACACGGGAGAAGATCCACCAAAGGGGGGAATGGTAGGTAATATGTAAGCTGAGCATTACTCTGTAAAAAATAAATTCATTCATTGCAGCTGCCCCTGTCCTTGGGCAATTAGCAACTGCTCTGATCTGAATGCTGATGTCCCCACCTCCCACCCCAGTGTATACACTGAATCCTCTCAATGTGCTGATTATTAGGAGGGCCTTTGGGAGGTCATGAGGTCATGAGGTGGAGCCCTCTTGAGCAGGATGAGTGCCCCTCTAAGAGGCCCCAGAGAGCTCCCTCGGCCCTTCACCAGGTGAGGATACAAGGAGACATCAACAGTCTGAAATCTGAAAAATGGCCTTCACCAGAATCCTACCACGCTGGTACTCTGACCTCGGACTTCCAGCCTCCAGGCTGTAAGAATATATTTCTAATGTTTATAAGCCACCCAGTCTATGGTATTTTGTAATGGAGCCCAAATGTGAAGTTACAACAATACGTGGTATCAAACCTCATTGTATCCCTGAAGAAGCCCTTAGAAAAGCTGAAACCTCCTAGAATAGATTTAGGATGAGTAAATTCATGATGAGATATTATGAAGCATTTAAAGCAAATTTGGGGGGTAAAACTCACAGCTGAATTAAATATCGAAAGGTAATGACTAAACAGAAAATTACCACCTTAGCTGTGAAGTCATTTTTTTTTCCTTTTCTTTTTTTCCAGAAAAGATAAAATCATTTAAATTTAGCAGCCTTCAGTGTTGCAAGACCTAACTGCTTGGAGAAGCAAAAGTAAGTGATGGGAGACAGCAAAAACCTTTCTCAGTTAGCTGTGGAACAATTCTGCTGTTGGCACTATGAGGCCATAAGCCAAGCATCACACTGTGGACCTTAAAGTACTGCTGGGAACATCACGTCCACATTCACCAGGAAGCTCAGATTCAGGTCAAAAACTTGAATAAACTGGATATCATCTGGGGCATAAATCTGGATACTTACTAGTATAAATGATTTGAGTCTAATGGAGGACCTGCTTGTCAATGAGCTCTTAGATATTCTTATATTAGTATTGACTAGTGAACTATCAGGCACAGAGCAGTGAT
This sequence comes from Antilocapra americana, assembly GCA_007570785.1. Classification (NCBI taxonomy): domain Eukaryota; kingdom Metazoa; phylum Chordata; class Mammalia; order Artiodactyla; family Antilocapridae; genus Antilocapra; species Antilocapra americana. The sequence goes on from ML664203.1 coordinate 2,213,877, forward strand.
TTCAGCAGAAATTGCTAGAATCCACTGTTCTGATAAAGGCAATGCATTTAGACTGATGGAAACCTACTGAAGCAGTGTCAGTTCTTTGGCCCAATATATTTGTATCTGGTTTCTTCTGCCACAGTAGTTTATTTCCTTGTAGAAATAGACCCACTCTTCCATGTGAGTTAGAGGCACTCCCTCTCATTGACACTGGGCATATAAAGCAAACGCTAGATGTGGTCTCAGTTACTAGTTGACAGTTCAGCTGTATGGCCACATGGGCTGGAAGGCTGAGCACTTTACCCTGATAGCAGCAAATCCTTGGGAGCGAATGGTGCCACAGCTGGGGGTTATGGTGAATTCTTTTGGTCTTATTACAGGTAATTCATCCTTGTTCCAAAATGGTTTTTTGTTGTCTGAATACTGCTCACAACTTGAAATGCTTTGCTGGCCAACGCCATCCCCAGGGACACGCAGCTTGAAGGTCATGGGGACCAAGGAGGTATTATTGAGGGAACATATCAAGGTATGAGGAAACCCTGGAAAACAAAATATAAGGTGAGAAACAAATGCCCCATGATAGCTTCCCTTCAACTTCAACCTCGCCTCGCAGTGCCAAACCTCTTAAATGAACTGGACATGCAATTCATCACTGCTATTTATTTCCAACTCTCCCCCAGTATTGTTTTCAGTTGCAGAACCAATAAATACATTTCACTCATTCATTCAATGAGTACTTATTACGTACTTACTATGTAACAACAATAGACATGAAACAAACCACTCTGTCATCATCCAGACCCCTCTCCAGAGGCAGTCTCTATAAAGAGTTTGTTGAGTAACCTTCTAGAAGCACATTTTGCATTTGATTTTTACATAGAAATACAATTTTCCCCAAAGAATAGGAGTATATTTGCTCTTTTTATTTGCTGGTGTGTGAAAGGAGAAGCCCACGCGGTTTTGCCCGCTGTGTGACCCAGAGCCTGCCAACACATTATACAATTCATCCTAGACTTGTCTGAGGCTCTTGCTCTTAGAGTGGATGACACAAAATCGAATAATAGCCTCTCCTGAGAGAGACTTTACGGTCCGCTTTTAAGCTGGCCAAAGACTAGCTGGCCAAAGCTTTCACCTCCCTGAGACAAAACTGCTTTTTAATGTTATTTCTAGCCCTCCAACATTCAATTCAGGGAGACTCGTGTTCCTTTCCTAAGAGATGCGGCTCCTTCTTGCCTGTAAAGCAATAAACCAAACTCTGATTCTGGATTCCTTACGTGGTCATTGTATCTGCTACGATTTTCAGAACAAGAATGATCCAAAACCGTAAGAGAATAAACATGCATATTTCTACTGGATGTAAACAATTCTCTATCTATGCTGACATACACTGTGATAAAATACAACTGGTCTCCTGGAGTAATTGCTGCAGTACTGATGGGGATATTTTGAACTGATCTACTTCTCCCCGTCAGAGCCTTTGTCTACACATTAGGACTGCTGGAGGAAACCCATCCACGTCTCCCTTATAATTTCGCACCTCCTTGGAAGAAACATTTTATGGAAGAATCGTGTGATTAAGGGTGCTTGAAAGATTATTCTTGGAAATTCCAGAGATATTGCTAGAAACTCATTTTCACAATCATATAAATGCTTCATCTGACTTCTCTGAACTTTTTCAAAATGACCCTTAACACTACAGATTCTTCCTTATTTTACCTGACCATTTACGGGATAGTTCAGTTCATTCGCTCAGTCGTGTCCGACTCTTTGCGCCCCATGAACCTCAGCACGCCAGGCTTCCCTGTCGATCACCAACTCCCGGAGTCCACCCAAACCCATGTCCATCGAGTCGGCGATGCCATCCAGCCATCTCATCCTCTGTCGTCCCCTTCTCCTCCTGCCCCCAATCTTTCCCAGCATCAGAGTCTTTTCCAATGAGTCAACTCTTCGCATGAGGTGGCCAAAGTACTGGAGCTTCAGCTGCAACATCAGTCCTTCCAATGAACACCCAGGACTGATCTCCTTTAGGAAGGACTGGTTGGATCACCTTGCAGTCCAAGGGACTCTCAAGAGTCTTCTCCAACACCACAGTTGAAAAGCATCAATTCTTCAGTGCTCAGCTTTTTTCACCTTCCAACTCTCACATCCATACATGACTACTGGAAAAACCATAGCCTTGTCTAGATGGATCTTGTTGACAAAGTAATGTCTCTGCTTTTAAATATGCTATCTAGGTTGGTCATAGCTTTTCTTCCAAGGAGTAAATGCCTTTTAATTTCATGGCTGCCATCACCATCTGCAGTGATTTTGGAGCCCCCCCAAAATTAAAGTCTGACACTGTTTCCACTGTTTCCCCATCTATTTCCCATGAAGTGATGGGATCGGATGCCATGATCTTAGTTTTCTGAATATTGAGCTTTAAGCCAACTTTTTCACTCTCCTCTTGCACTTTCAGCAAGAGGCTTTTTAGTTCCTCTTCACTTTCTGCCATAAGTCATCTGCATATCTGAGGTTATTGATATTTCTCCCAGCAATCTTGATTCCAGCTTGTGCTTCTTCCAGCCCGGCATTTCTCATGATGTAGTCTGCATATAAGTTAAATAAGCAGGTGACAATATACAGCCTTGACGTACTCCTTTTCCTATTGGAACCAGTCTGTTGTTCCATGTCCAGTTCTACCTGTAGCTTCCTGACCTGCATACAGGTTTCTTAAGAGATAGGTCAGATGGTCTGGTATTCCCATCTCTTTCAGAATTTTCCACAGTTTATTGTGATCTACACAATCAAAGGCTTTGGCATAGTCAATAAAGCAGAAATAGATGTTTTTCTGGAACTCCCTTGCTTTTTCGATAATCCAGCAGATGTTGGCAATTTGATCTCTGGTTCCTCTGCCTTTTATAAAACCAGCTTGAACATCTGGAAGTTCACGGTTCACATATTGCTGAAGCCTGACTTGGAGAATTTTGAGCACTACTTTACTGGCATATGAGATAAGTATAATTGTGCAGTAGTTTGAGCATTCTTTGGCATTGCCTTTCTTTGGGATAGGAATGAAAACTGACCTTTTCCAGTCCTGTGGCCACTGTTGAATTTTCCAAATTTGCTGGCATATTGAGTGCAGCACTTTCACAGCATCATCTTTTAGGATTTGAAATAGCTCAACTGGAATTCCATCACCTCCACTAGCTTTGTTTAGTTGCTTCCTAAGACAGACTTGTCTTCCTGTCCCAGGATGTCTGGCTCTAGGTGAGTGATCACACCATCATGATTATCTGAGTCATGAAGATTTTTTTTGTACAGTTCTTCTGTGTATTCTTGCCATCTCTTCTTAATATATTCTGCTTCTGTTAG